>PPLE02000032.1:0-44115 GCA_003707735.2 [Candida] freyschussii | reverse complement strand
CAACCATTTTTAGAAAAAAATTGGTTGGGGGTCAATATATATTTAAATCATAATTATATATTTTTAAAATTTATACAAATTAAATTATAAATTAAAAAAAAAATAATCTATTATAAGAGAATATATATATATTATATAAATTATTAATAATTTATAATGATATTATCATTAATAAGCCCTTATAGCTTAATCTGGTAAAGCAGTAGAGTGAAGTTCTATATATATAAGTTCAATTCTTTTTGAGGGCAAATTTTAATATAAATACCCCCAAACAATAAAATTGTTTTTTTTTGGGGGGGGGGTGTGAATATTACTTATTCCTTTAGCTTAATGGCAAAGCATAATACTTCTAATATTATTTATCTATGTTCAAATCATAGAAGGAATATATCTATCTATAAATATTAATTTATTTTAGTTATTAAATAAAATCCCCCCTTCAAGTGTGGGTGAATATTAAACTGAAATTTAAGTAAGTAAATAAAATAAAATAAAAAAATAAAAAAAATGACACATTTAGAAAGATCACGTCATCAACTATTTCCTTTCCATTTAGTTGAGCCATCACCTTGACCAATTACAGTTTCATTTTCATTATTATCATTAGCATTATCATTAGGTTTAACAATGCATGGTTATATAGGTGGAACAGGAGTATTATTCGCTTCAATAATATTATTATTATATAATATGACTTTATGATTTAGAGATATTATTGCAGAGGGTACATATTTAGGTGACCATACATTAGCAGTAAGAAAAGGTATAAATTATGGATTTATCTTATTTGTAGTATCTGAAATATTAATATTTGCAGGTATTTTCTGAGCATATTTCCATTCAGCTATGTCTCCAGCAATTGAATTAGGATCAGTTTGACCACCTGTTGGAATAACTGCTATTTCAGCTACTGAATTACCATTATTAAATACTATTATTTTATTAGCTAGTGGTGCTACTGTTACATATAGTCATCATGCTACTATTCAAGGTAATAGAAATCATGCTTTAAATGGTTTATTTGTTACTTTATGATTAATTATTATATTTGTTCTTTGTCAATATATTGAATATACTAATGCTACATTTACTATCTCTGATGGAGTTTATGGATCTGTTTTCTTCGCTGGAACTGGATTACATTTCTTACATATGGGAATGTTAATTATTATGTTAGCTGTTTGTTATTGAAGAATGAGAAATTATCATTTTACTACTACTCATCATGTTAATTATGAAACTACTATTCTTTATCTTCATGTATTAGATGTTATTTGATTATTCTTATATATTGTTATGTATTGATGAGGAGCTTAATATTTTTATTAATAATAATAATATTTAATATATTTTAATATTCAACAAATATCATACAAGGATATATATTTTTATAGAAATATAATATTTTTTATTTAATATACAACAATTTAATATAATATTTATATTTTTATAAAAATGATATTTCAATATTTTTAAGTTATAATAATATTTAATATACATTTAATATAATCCCCCCGAATATAAAAATATATATATAAGTATATATATTTATTTATTTATTTATTTATTTATTTATAAAAAGTATATAATTGATATTACGACATAAAATTTATTTACCTCTTTAAATAAATTTATTTTTATAATAATAAAGGGCTGAATAATAATAAAAATTATACAATGAAATTTACAATTATATTATTAATAATAGGTATTATAGGATATATAATTAATTATAAATCAAATATTATAATATTATTTATATCAATTGAAATTATGTTATTAGGTGTTACTTTATTTATAATTTTAAGTGGATATAATAATGATGATATATTAGGTTTAGTTATAGGTGTAATAGTTTTAATTATAACAGGTATTGAATCAGCTATTGGATTAACGATATTAGTTAATTATTATAAATTAAAAGGTAGTTTACCAACTAATATTTAATAAATAATTTATGATATTATTTATATTATTACCATTTTTAAATGTTATTATAAGTGGATTATTTGGTCGTTATATAGGTGTAAATTTAACAAAAATAATAAATATATCAAATTTAAGTTTATTATTATTATTATTAATTTATTATTATATTGATATTTTATATACTAATAATCAATATACTTTAAATTTATTTAATTTTATTAATATTGAATATTTAATTATTGATTATTCATTTAATTTAGATTTATTAAGTATTACTATGTTAATACCAATTATAACTATATCATTATTAGTAAATATATTTGCAGCTGGTTATATGGAAAATGATTGTCATAATCAAAGATTTTATACATATTTAGCTTTATTTACTTTATTTATGATTATATTAGTTTTAGGTGATAATTATTTAATATTATTTATTGGTTGAGAATATATAGGTATAGCTTCATTTTTATTAATAGGATTTTGATTTAATAATATTGATAATGTTAAATCATCATTAAATGCATTATTAGTTAATAAAATTGGAGATGTATTTTTTATAATAGGATTAATATATTTAATATATATATATAATTCATTAAATTTTAATACAATATTTGCTATTGTTCCATATATTAATTCAAATATTAATAATATTATTATATTATGTTTTATTATTGCTGCTAGTGCTAAAAGTGCTCAATTTGGATTACATAATTGATTAATATGAGCTATGGCTGGGCCTACTCCTGTTTCAGTATTATTACATGCGGCTACTTTAGTTATAGCTGGTGTATATTTATTAATTAGATCATCTATATTATTAGAATATTGTCCAAATATGTTATTATTTATATTATGATTAGGAGCTATTACTAGTTTAATTGCTGGATTTATAGCTATTAATACTAATGATATTAAACGTATTATTGCTTTATCTACTATGAGTCAATTAGGTATTATGTTTGTTTCTATTGGTTTATCTTGTTATAATTTAACTTTATTTCATATTGTTTGTCATAGTTTATATAAAGCTTTATTATTTATTTGTGCTGGAACTATTATTCATAGTATTGCTAATGAAACACAAGATATTAGAAATATGGGAAGTTTAATTAAATATATGCCTATTACTTATATTTGTATGTTAATTGCTTCATTATCTTTAATGGGATTACCTTCATTAACTGGTTATTATTCTAAAGATATTATTATTGAATCAGGTATTGGTATTTTTAATATTTCTGGATTAATTATTTATTGATTAATTGTTATTAGTTCTTTATTAACTAATATATATATTTTAAAATTAATTTATTATGCTTTTATTAATATACCACAATTAAATAAATTTATTTATAATAATATTAATGAATTTTCTATTAATAATTTTATATCTTATTTATTTATTATACCAATGATTATATTAACTATTGGATCTTTATTTATTGGATATATATTACAAGATATATATATTGGACAAGGATCTTATATATCAGGTATATATATTAATCCTAATAATTTAAATTTAATTGATACTCATTTTGCTATTAATATTTATTATAAATGAATACCTATTATTAATATAATTTTAAGTATTATTACTTTATTATATATATATGAATATAATTATAAATTATTATATATTTATAATCATAAATTATTATATAATATTTATTTATTATTTAATACACGTTTCTTATTTGATCAAATATTTAATAATTTTATTATTAGAAAATCTATGAATTTATCAACTATATTTAATAATTTAATTGATAAAGGTATTTTAAATATTATTGGACCTAATGGTATTAAAAGATTATTAAATAATATATCATTTAATATTATTAAATATAATACACATTTATTTAATAATTATTTAATTTATATAACTTATAGTTTATTAATATTATTTATTATACTTTAATTTATTATAAATTATTATAAACTACAACTATCAACAAATATTAAAATATTTGGAGGGTTGTTATTATACTTTAATATTCAACAAATAATAATTAATACATTAAATACTATTATCTAGTTAAATTTAATATTTACATAAAATGATTTTAATAATCATTAAATTATACGTATTGCGGATAAATATTCAACTAACAATAATATATATATTATTATATTGTTAAATTTAATTTAATAACAAGGATGAATATTTACCCCCGCCAGTTCCACTGGAACTGGCGGGGGGATTATATAATAATATTAATAAATAACCTATATAATAAATTAATAAATTAATAATAATAACACCCTTCTATATTATTATCTAATTAAATTAAATGAATATATTGTTATGGGTAAATATTTAATAGGGGGTATATTAAATAATGATTTTATTGAATGAATATTTATTTAGTTATTATTTATTTAATGAATAAATTAAATATAATAATACCATTTATAGTTTAATAATATTATTTAATATTTTTATTATAAAGTAATATGTATTTAATATTAAATAGTATTTAATTTAACAGATATTCCATACATACCACTTTTAGCTTTATTAATATTATTTAATTTATTTATTGATAAATGATTAGGTATATAATTTAATTTATATTTTTTATTTATATTTAAAGTAGGAGTATCTATATTTGTAAAATTATTTGTTAAATATTTTTTATATAATTTATTATTTAATGATCCAAATATTAATTTTTCTTTAATAGAACGTGATACACCTGTTTTCTTTAAATTTTTACCTTTATATAAAATACTTAAACCTATAATATATTTATTAATTAATAATTCATTAGCTATTTTATTTAAATTTAAAGAATTATATATATTTTTTATAGATATATCTTTAGTTGTATTAATTATATTAATAATATTATTATATTTAATATTATTATTATTAATTATATTTTCTATATATTTATTTTTAATAATTAAATTATTATTAATAGGAATATTTTTTCAACCTCATCCAGTTTTATTACTATTTACGGATCTTGTGGATAATCCTCCTTTAAATATATTCATATTATAACTAATACTTGATGTTAATATTATATTATCATTATAATTATATTTTATTTTATTAGGTATTATTATAACATTTTTATTATATAATTTATTTAAATATGATATTAAATTATTATTATTATTATTATTATTATTATTATTATTATAAAATATATTATTAATATCATTAATAATAGAAGAATAATATAAATTAAATTTATTATTATAAATAATATTAATATTATCTAAATTAGTTGAAACTGTATCATTATAATTAAAATAAATATATACATTATTAATAGTATGTTTAAATTTAGGTTTATTAATAAATATTCTACGAATATTATCATTAGATTTTTTATATTTATTAATATTTATAATAAATAATTTTATTAATAATTTACTTACTAAACGATCTAATAATAAAGTATTAATTAAATTATTTTTATTAAATTTATATAATTGATTATTTCAACTATTTATCATATTAATATTTTGAATTTTTTTACCTTTATTATTATATTCTAATAAATAATTTTTAATAAGATTATTTTTTAAATTTATTATAGAAGTATTTTTTTTATTTATATAATTATTTGATAATTTATATATATAAGATTGTTTTTTATTTAACATTTATTATTTTATTTTTATTATTAATTAATCATATTATTATTTAATATTTTTAATAATAATATGAGTATTAATTTATCAATTACTATTTAATTAATAGTAATTAAATTTTATAAACTTTTCACGTATAAATACGTAATCTTACTTATAAATTATTTATATAAAATTTATAATTAAATTATCTATTATAGATAATTATATATGAATATTAAATTAATAAAACTTTAATTAATTTTAAGAAAATATAATTACCATTATTATAATAAGAAGTAAAAAAAAATAAATTAATTAATTAATTAATATAAAGAGAGAAGAGGGAATCGAACCCTATTATTATAAATTTGCAATTTATATGAACTACCTTGTTCGCTTCTCTCTCTTGAGTATTAATAAAATATATAAAAGGAGTATATATTTATATTTATATTTATATTTATATTTATATTTATATTTATATTTATATTTATATTTATATTTATATTTATATTTATATTTATATTTATATTTATATTTATATTTATATTTATATTTTTATTTTTATTTTTATTGAATTGGGGTGATTCGAACACACCATAAGCCAAACTCAAATTTTGGTGACTTACCTATTAGTCCACAATTCATTTTTATTACACATATAAAGTTTTAATTATAATTATTTTTTATTTAAAATGGGAGTAATTATATTATATTATATTATATTTATAATGCTACTTAAAAGACTTGAACTTTTATACTTATAGTAACGCATTTTAAGTGCGTCGTGTCTACCGATTCCACCAAAGTAGCTATATATTATAATTAATTATTTTATATAAATAATATATAGTGTTTATATTATATAAAATATATAAAATATATAAAATATCAAAATAAATAATCACCTATAATATTAAAAATAATAAAATGGTATGGATGATAATAGTGATTTTAATATATATATGTTTATATTACTTATATAATAAAATATATTCTATTTAATAATCTAATTATTAAATCTAATAAATCCCCCCGAATATAAATATATGAAATCAATACAATTAAGTTTTACAGATCAAACAATTAAATTATCTAATATGATTAATAATAATAATAACAACATAAATAATAATATAATCCCCCCGCCAGTTCCTGGCGGGGGTTAAATTAATAAGATAATTTATAATTAGATAAAATATAGTTAATTAATATTAAAGAATATAAATAATAGATAATTTATCAATGGATAATAATATAAAAAGTATTTGATTTAGATTTAATATGATATATTATTACATATATATTAAAATATTTAAAAAATAATAATTTTTATATAAATGTATTATTTATATATAATATATAACTTTTTTGTTTTATTGTTATTTTATATAATATTACTATAGTTTAACAATTATCAAATAATAATATTTAATTTAATTTAATTTAATTAAAAAAAATATTATTAATGAATAAATATTAAATAATTATTTTTATAATAATAAAACTTTAATAATCATTGATGAATTGTCAACTCCATATAATAATTATTATAACTGTAATAATGGATGAATATTTAAATATTGTACTTAATTAAATTATAAATTTATAATTTTATTATCTTTAAATTTGATTGATATTTGAAATGATCCTGTAAATATAAATAATAAATTATTATAAATATCAAGTAAATTATTAAGTTTATTTTATATAAATTATTATTAAACTCTCCTTTTCTAATATATTATTATATACTTTTATTATTAATGTAACAAAATAATTATTTATTATTCTATTTTTTTTTTGTGATATATTGACCCGCTAGTGGTGATATTTAATAACTGATATATAAAAAAATTATTTATTAAATCTTATGATATATCATAGTTATTTCACCCCGGTTGTCGGTTGGATTTTATTATTATAAAATATTAATAAATTTTATTTAAATGTATTGTTTATTTAATTAAATTTATTTCACCCCCTGTCGGGGAGATTATAAATATTCAGATTATATTAAAATATTCTACTAATCATTATAAAAATCATTATAAAAATTTAGTTTAAAAATAATTTAATTAAATGTTGTTATTAAAAATAAAATATTAATAAATGATTGAATATTAAAAAATAATAATTTAATATAAAAATATTATTGTTCGTTTAATCAAGTTAAAAATTCTTTAAGAGAAACTACTTCAACTTTAATAGGCATTGCTGAATGAGCCACTCCACATAATTCACTACATTGACCGTAATATACTCCTTCCCGTTGAATTAAAGCTGATACTTGATTTAATCTTCCTGGACAAGCATCAATTTTAATTCCTAATGAAGGAACAGCAAAATCATGAATAACATCCGCAGCAGAAACAATAAAACGAATATGAGTATTAACAGGACAAACAATAGAAGTATCAGTATCTAATAAACGAAGTTGTCCATCTTCTAATAATTCTTCAGGAATAACATATGATTCGTATTCTATTGTTTCACCTGAATCATTAATAAAATCTGAATATTCATAACGTCAATATCATTGTAATCCTATAGCTTTAATTGTCATAGCTGGTGAAATAACTTCATCACATAAATATAATAAGATAAATGATGGAAAAGCTATTATTAATAATACTACTGCTGGTAAAATTGTTCAAATAATTTCTATTGTTTGACCATGTACTAAATATTTATGTGGTAATGGATTTTTAGTATAATCTTTTACTATACTATATAATAATCATGATACTAAACATAATATTAATACTAAATAAAACATAATATTATCATGTAATTCTATAATACCTTCATGATTGGGTGTTGCTGAATCTTGAAAATATACTGCTCAAGGTGTTGGAACATCATTATTTATAATATTATTTATATAGAATAATAACATTTTTTATTTATTTTTTTTTATTTGATATTATATCAATTTAATATTTTTTAATACTTATAGTGGGAATTGAACCCAAACATTTATTGCATATGAGACAATTGTTTTAACCAATTAAACTATATAAGTCAATTAATTAATTTTATAAAGGGTAAATACTGAGAATTGAACTCAGATAAATTGTGCCACGAACAATTATTTTAACCATTAAATTATATTTACCTTACTAAACACTCTAAGGGATTTGAACCCATATATATAGTTCCGTAAACTACTATTCTACCATTAAATTAAGAGTGCTATAATTATAATTATAACAACTATTTAATTTAAAATTAATTAAATATCAAAATTTTCAGATAAGCTAGAATCGAACTAACTAACTCTTTCTCCCAAAGAAAGCGCCTAACCGGTTGGCTTTTATCTGTAACCCTATAAGGGAATTATATAATTAATAAGCTTATATTTTGTATTTATATTTAACTAAATTAATAATTATTAATTATTAATTATTAACTTATTTTATATATATATATATAATTTTTATTATTATTAATATTATTATTATTTATATATATATATATATAAGTTATTTTATTAAGGTTAAATTATTTATTTATTTCTATTTATTGCCTTTATAACTTTCCTATTAATTATATATATATTTCGGAAAATGGGAGATTCGAACTCCCCAGGAATTATCCTATTATTTAGTAAATAACTTATCTTGCCGATGATCAATTTTCCAAATTTATTTTATATATAAATATAAATTAAATTATAAATATTATTTATACGAATCTAATCAGATTTGCACTGATATACCCCATCGTGACAAGATGATACTTTACTATTAAGCTATAGATCCTATAAATCATCTGTTAAATTATTACTCAATAATTTATTTCACCCCACACACACGATTAGAGGGGGAATTATAATAAAAATATATACTATTTTTTAAAGAAATAATAAGTATCTTAATATATTAAAATAATACATCATATTTATTTATTATTTTTATGAGTAGTGAGAATCGAACTCACATACAATGTGTGGAAGACATTTAGTTTACCATTAACTTATACTCATTTATTATTATATATAATATATAATAATATAATATAGTATAACTATATTATTAATGAATAATAATAATAAATATATATATAGTATTTTATATTCACCCCCGCCAGTTCCAGTGGAACTGGCGGGGGGATTATATTTAAATCAATCACACAAATATAATATTTTTTAAATAATATAATTTATATTTATATTTATATTTATATTTATATTTATATTTATATTTATATTTACAAGGGCAGACAGAATTGAACTATCACTCAATTGATTTGAAGTCAACTGTTTTACCAATTAAACTATACCCTTATTATTTATAAATAATATTTTTAATTTATTTATATTTACTTATATTATTTAAATAAATAAATAAATAATTAATTAATAGATACTTCAATAAATTATTAATTTTAATAATAATATATTTAAAATTTTTATTAATGATAATTAAATTATTAATAATACATAAATTAACCACCTACTCAATTATTTTTATATATATTTACTGTTTAGTATAGTAAATATAAATATAATCCACTGTCGGAGGTGAAATTAATAGATAAGTTATAAAAATGTAATAAAATATTATTTATACATAATTAGGAATATTTATTATAAATTTATAAAGTTAATATTATTAAATTAAAAATTAATATATATACTTTAAAGTTTTCATTAATCATATATTATTATAAATAAAGTAAATATTATTAAATAAATAATTATTATATGTTGTTATTATTATTGATAGATGAATATTAATAAATATTATTAAATGATAATTAATTAAACACCATATAATAATAAGAATGAGATCATTAAACAGAATAAACCTGTTGCTTCACTTAAGGCAAATCCTAAAATAGCAAATGGGAATAATGTATTACGTAATGAAGGATTTCTTGATGTACCATTAATTAAAGCTGCAAAAACGATTGCAATTCCAATCCCTGCTCCTAATAAACCAATTGTTGAAATGGCTGCTCCTATATATTTAGCTGCTAATACTAATTGCATTATATTTATAATTTTAGTCTAATGACTTTGATCTTTATTTTATATATAATATAATTATTTAAATATATATTTACTTATATATAATATATTAATGAAGAAACAGATAAATTTAAAGAATTTGTTATTAAATTTGGATATATACCAAATATTAATATAAATATAAATAATATATTTAATATTAATAATTCTCTATTATTTATATCTTTAACTATATGTATATAATTAGATTTATAACCATATAATAATTTAGTTGTTAAACGCATTTGATAAACAGCTGTTATAAATATACTAAATGTACTTAATATAGCAAATAATGAATTATATATAAATATACCATTTATTGATAAAAATTCTCCAATAAAATTAGCTGAAAAAGGTAATCCCATATTAAATAATCCTGATATTAATAAATATATACTAAATATTGGCATATAATTAGCTAATGATTGATAATAATAAATTAATCTTGTATGATAACGATCATATAATATTCCTCCTACTAATAAAAATAATGCTGGGGAAGTTAATCCATGAGCTATACATAATAATATACTTCCATCTATACCTATTATATTATTTGAAAATATACTCATTATTGTTATAGACATATGAATTATTGAACTATAAGCTATTATTACTTTTATATCTATTTGTTTTAAAGTTATTAAACCTATATAAAATATTGTTAATATTCCTATAGTATATATTAATGGATTATATATTATTACTATATCTGATAAATTTATTAATATTAAACGTATAATAGCATATATAGCTAATTTTATTATTACTCCTGCTAATAATATTGATCCTCCTACTGGTGATTCTGCATGTACTAAAGGTAATCAAGTATGAAGAGGAAATACTGGAGTTTTTACAGCTATACCTATAATAAAACCTATAAATAATATACTTTGTAAATCTATTGATAATACTATATTATATATATTTTGATAATCTATATTATTTAATATATATATATATATACCTATACTTAATAACATAAATAATGAACTAAATAATGTATATATAAATATATAATAAGAAGCTTTCTCTTTATTATTACTTCCATATATACCTATTAATATAAATAATGGTAATAAAGTTGCTTCAAATAATATATAAAATGAAATTAAATCTAAACACATAAAATTTAATGTTAATATTATACCTAATAATATCATAATTAATATATAGATATATATTTTATTTATTTTATTATTTAAATTATTTCAATTTGATAATATAGCTATAGGTATTAAAATTAAAGTTAAATTTATTAATCATAAAGATATACCATCTATACCTCAATTAATTAATAAAGAATTATCAATAAATTGAAATCCAAGTATATTATTATTATAATAATAATTAATAATTATAAATAAATTAAATATTATTATTGTTGTTAATAAACCTATTTTTTTTATATATAATACTTTATTTATAAAATATTTATGTTGATTTATTATTATTATTGATAATACAGATAATGTATTTATTATTAATAATATATTCATATTTGTTAAAAATTTTTAATATTATTGATTAAATGAATTTCAACCACGAAAGTTTCATTGAAACTTGCGGGAGGATTATATTTTTATTATTTAATATATAATACAACCGATTGACTTGACGGAAGTTAATATTAAATATATTTAATAAATATATTTAATTATGACTAATGGGAGTTGAACCCATATTATATAAAACAAATAAATTAGACCTAAACTAATCGCGTATACCAATTTCGCCATAGTCATTATTATTTTTAATATATATTAATTTGAATTAATATAGTTAGAACAACAAAGAATTGAACTTTGATACATCCATTATGAGTGGACTGCTTTACCATTAAGCTATAGTTCTTTATATTTATACATAAACTATTTTTATATAAATATATAAAATCATTACAATATGATTTTTAATTTAATTATTATTATTATGCACCAATACGAGTCGAACGTATATAAAAAGGACATGAGCCTTATATGTTATCCAATTACATCATAGTGCGAATTATATTATATTATATTATATTCTAATCTATTACTTATATAATCCACACGCCAGGGGGTGAAAATAATTATAATATTTTAATACAAAGTAGTAAATAATCTCGATCATGTTTGATATTATTAATTTAATTATTATTATTATTATTATTATATTATTATATTATTATATTATTATGATGATGTATAATAGTTAAATGAATATTTAATTGTAACCGAAGTTTAAAATGTAATAGGTGAATATTATTTAATTAATTAATATATCTTGATTTATTTCTAAAATAAGACCGATTAAAAACTTTTTTAATATAAATAGCTTTTAAATTTATTTCAATAATAAAACCAATAATTAAAGCTAATAAGAAAAATATTAAAATATATAATCCATAAATATTAGTATGATAAATAGTTAAAGTATATGGTAAAATAGAAGTTAATTCTAAATCAAAAGGTAAAAATAATATAGCTATTAAAATAAATTGAATAGAATAAGTTGTTCTACTTTGACGAAAACTATCAAAACCACATTCATATGGACCAGTTTTATCTATATTATAATTTAATGATTTAGGTGTTATTATATAATTAAATAATATTAAAAATATTGATATTATTGGAACAAATATTATATAAAATTTAAGTGTATTTATAAATGACATTATTTATATTAATCATGATATGATATATGCTCCTTTTAATATATTACTTCATTGAATAAAATTAAATAATATTATTAATATTATACTACTAAATATATATGATAATGTATTACCCATTATTAATAATTTATTATTATTATTATCATTATTATTATTATTATTATTATCTTGATCAATAATAATAACTTTTAAAAAATATAAATAATAAACAGATGCTATAATACTTGATATAATTAATAAAATAGATAAAAATAAATAATTATTATTAATAGATCCAATTAATAAATAATATTTACCATAAAAACCAAATAAAGGTGGTATACCTATAAATGATCCAATAATAATAATTAAACTTAAAACTAAAAATAAATTATTTTTAATATATTTTAATTCATAAATATATATTAAATGATTATTATCTTTTTTATATAAACATGCTATTATTAATAATAAAAATATACTTAAATGATTTAAACTATATTGTGATAAATATATTATATAAGCTGTTAATGAATTAATATTATTTATTAATATACTTAATAAAAAATATCCTATATTTAATAAACCACTATAACCTAATATACTTTTAATTTTAATTTGAGTTAAACCAGTTATTGATCCTATTAATAATGATATAATAATAATTAATGATAATAATAATATTAAATTATTATTATTTATATTTATATTTATACTTAAAATTTTATAAGATATAAATCATATATATGATAATATACTAATTTTAGGTAAAATACTAATATATGAAGTAATAATAGTATTAGAATTCATATATAATAATATAGATCAACTATACATAGGACCAGCACCAATTTTAATTAATAATCCAAATATAAATATACATCATCCAATAATTAAATTATTTTTAAATAAATCATAATCCATAAATAAATTAATATTATTTAAATAAATATTACCACATGTATAATATAATAAACTTAAACCATATAATATTATTATTGATCCAAATCCACCAATTAAATAATAAAATAATGAATTATGACCACTTACTTGTGATTTAGATGGAATACCTGTTAATATATATAAACTATATGATTGTAATTCTATACCTATAAATATTGATATTAAATTATTACTAGTTATAAATAATATCATACCTATTAAATTAAATATTATTATACTTATATAATAACGATTAAAATTATTAATTCAATTCATATTTAAACTAATTAATTCTAATTGAATAGATGATGAATTTAAATTAATTGATGACATTTTTATTAAATTTATAGATAATATTATAATAATAACTAAATACATTAATATAATAATATATATATTATATCCATTTAATATATATAAATTATTATATAAATATATATCATTAATTATACCCATATCATTTGATATGGGATATATATCTGTATTATATATTAATATAAATAAACTATATAATAATATTAATATACCTATTCTTACATTATTTCTATTATTACCATCTAATAATGAAATTGTAATTGTATTATTATTATTATTATTATTATTATTATTTAATAAATTTAAATTACCTATATTATTTTGTACTGAACTATAAATTAGTAAAATAAATAAACTTATAATTAACATTATTCTTCTCTTATATTAAATTAAATAAAATAAAATTAAATTAAATTATCATTTAATATATACACCCATATATTAATTAATTAATATATATAATAATCAAATATGTGGACGATTTTGTTGTAGTAAATCAATTACCAAAGTCATTATTAAACATAAATAATGTAATTATGTAATTTTTAAATATTAGAGGTTTAAGTTTATATCCAAATAAAACTAGAATTATAAGTTGTGATTTACTTAATAGGATATTATTTAATATTATAAAAATTAATCTATTAATTTTAAATAATAAAAAATTTACTAAATTATAATAAATAAGTGTATATTATTATAAATTAAATCATCACCCCCACTCAAATATAATGATCTTAAGTAAATTTATATAAACTTTATTTATTTGTATTTAACAGATTAAAAAAATTCTTATTTTAACTTTTGAGTTAAATATAATCCCCCCGCCATGAACTGGCGGTGGTGAATATCTTGTAATACCTAAATTAAGACAATTCGAAGGTTAAAATAATCAACGCTTGATATATTAAATCCTAATATGTAATTAAGATTTAATATTTTAACCTTCGTATATTTATAAATTAAATATATTATATTATATTATATTATATTATATTTAACTATGATTAATAATAAAAGATCATAAGTCAGTAAAGAAAGATTAAAATTATTCAAGATGTAATAATTTTATATTTAACTATTAATTAAATTATCACCCGCAATCTTCCCAAAATGGTTTTTATAATACATTTGTAATAATCAAACAACAAAGTTTTAACTTTCTAATATAAAAATCATATAATTTATCATAAGGTTAAAATTATGATAATTGTTTCATTGATTAAATACTAGATCTATAAATAATACAATAAAAATAAAACTATAGTGGATATATAATTTACATATAAATTATAAAATCCCCCCCCCGAATATTAAAAATATAGATTATACAAATAACACAAATTTAAAATATATTAAAACAATATGATCTCGATAATATACTTTTAAATAATATTAATATGAATTCAATAAATATATATTTTTTTAACTTTCAGATATTTTAATAAAGTTATAAAATTCCCCCGCCAGGAACAGTCGTGGGTTAATATAATCGTTTAATAATTATAAATATTTATATATAGAGATAAAAATTTTTATCTCATCTTAGTAATTATTATTATAAATATTATTGTATAAAAATTTTAAATGATTGAATATTAATTTTTTAATTTATATATTAAATATCAAATGAATCAAAGATATAAAGAATATTAGGTATTAAAATCATAATACTAAATAATAAAGGTATAAATATAACTCAACATAAATTAACTAAAAGATCATAACGTAACCGAGGTAAACTAGCTCTAACTCAAATAAATCCATAAACAAGTATAATAGATTTAATATTAATATTTAATATATAAATAAAATTTTCTAAATAATAAGTATTATTATTATTAAAATTAAATAAATTAATAATAAAATCAATAGGTATAATATTTCCTAAATATCCTCCAAAAAATAATATAACATTAATAAAACACATAACAACAATATTATTATATTCAGTTAAATAAAATAATACAAAAGGAGAAGCACTTAATTCAGTCATATGTCCTGAAACTAATTCAGATTCAGCTTCAATATTATCAAAAGGAGGTCTAGAAGTTTCAGCAATACTAGCTATATAATAAGTAATAGCTATAGGTATTAAAGGAATAACTAATCACATACCTTGTTGATTATCAATAAAATTATGTATATTTAAAGTATTATTTAAAAAAATACATATAATAATATCTGTAGTTAAAATTAATTCATAACTAATTAATTGAGCTGTTGATCTTATACTAGCTAATAAAGTAAATTTAGAATTAGATGATCATCCTGCTAATAAAGTACCAAAAACTCCAATACTTCCTATAACTAATATAAATAATATACTATATTCAATATCACCTATAGAAATACCTGGACTAAAAGGAATAACACCTCAAGATAATAAACCAAAACATAAAGCAATAATAGGACTAACTATAATTAAAAATTTATCTGATTCACGAACAATTATTATTTCTTTTAATAATAATTTTAAAGCATCCGCTATAGCCATTAATTGACCATAATATCCTACTACATTTGGACCAATTCTTCTTTGCATATAAGCTAATGTTTTTCTTTCCGCTACTGTTAAATAAGCTACACTTAATAATATAAATATAAATAATATTAACATTTCTAATATATTTAATAACATATTATTTATTTTTTTTATTTTTTTAACTTAGTAATAAGTTAGCACAATAAATTATATTACACACATATCATTTTTTTTGATTAATTTTTTATTATAAATATATTCAACCATAATAAGAGTAGGTCATTTTATAAGTTATTATTATTTAAATAATAAACATATTAGAATATTTTTATATATATCAAAATACTTATGATTATTAATGATTGTAAGGTAATAATTTATCTATTATTAACTAAGTATTTATTAATATAATAATTACCCCTCTTTGAGAGTGGGGGTAATGTAATAAGTATTATTATTTATTATAAGTTAAAACTATAGCACTAACTATAGAAAATAATAATATAATAGATAAAACTATAAATATTATAGAATATTCTGTATATAATAAATATCCTATTTGATTTAAATGATTAAAATCAAATACATTATATCAATTATTTTCATAAATTATTGATATATTATCTATATATAATTCATTTGAAATATTATTATTATATAAAGGATTATTAATAATATTAAATTGTTTAAATAATCCATTAGGTAAAATAAATAATATAGATATAATTAATAAAATTAAAGGATAATTATTACTATTTAAATTATTACCAATTGAACTAAATAAAGTATGTTTATTAGATTCAGATTCAATAGGATTAATAGCTGAAAATAAAGATAAAATAAATAAAAATAATACAGCTATAGCACCTATATAAACTAATAAATATAATAAACTCATAATACTAATACCTATTAAATATAAATATAAAGCTATATTAATAAATAATAATATTAAATATAAAATACTATACATTGGATTATTAACAATAATAATTGAAATAGCACTAATAATACATACTAAACTAATTATATCTAATAATATATTTGTATTTAATGTATTTATATATATTAAATTATATAACATAATTAATTTAATTTTTGCAGATTAATTTTAATTATCTGAAATACTATATAACAATAATTATAAAATACCAGGGGATAAATATAATTAAAACCTTAATATTATAATATAATATCTATTATGTATTAAAATAAAAGTCATTTATAAAATAATATCTATAAAAACTTATAGATTATTAATTATTAATCATTATATAAAAAATATAATGAATAAGTTTTTAGACGGATTTGAACCGACAGTAGTCTCATTAACAGTGAGATGCTTTACCTAATTAAGCTATAAAAACTAATTTTTATAAAAATTAAAAATTGAAGAGGGCATGAATCGAACATGCGAGGGAATATATCCGTTGAGTTTACAGCTCAATACCTACTACCAACATAGATTACCCCTTCTTTATATAAATAAATTAAATTAAATTAATAAAAAACTAAATATTTTTATATCAATACTGTAAAAATTTTCCACTTAATGATGTTTAATCTTAAATTTTATGATTTTGGTTGTAAATAAATAAAATGGAGTTAATGAGAATCGAACTCATATTTACTGCATGCAACACAATTGTTTTACCATTAAACTATAACCCCTTTTTTATTATTAATAATATTCGGATAAAGAGGGATTCGAACCCCCGGTGTATAAAAATACACGTAATAGCTCAAATATTATACCTTAAACCACTCGGTCATTTATCCTAATTAAATATAAAATAATAATAAAACATTAGGTAAAATAATTAAAATTTAGTAATAAAGTTTGAGTTTAACTGGAATCGAACCAATATTTTTACCTTATCAAAGTAACATTTTACCGTTAAATTATAAACTCAATAATAATAATAATAATAATAATAAATTATTTATTTATTTATTTATTTAGATAAGATAAAATATTTATTTACATCTATAGTATTATAATTAATAATTAATTCATAATATTAGTTTTAATATTAATTAATTATATTATTATATAAATATATAATAATAATATATATAATTATATTTACTTATATAAAAATTAATTAAATTTAAATAATAATTATAATCGAAGTTTGTTTTATTATCCCCCGGCCAGTACCTGGTGTTGGTGAATTATAGAATATTAAATAATAATTAATAAATAAATTAATTAATGTAAGTATAATCCATCTTTAATATATCCACTAGCTAAAATAGAGAATACATAACTTTGAATCATAGCAATAGCAAATTCAAGAATAACAATAGCTAAAATACCAGCTAAAGGTATAAATCCTAAAACAAAAGTAATAATAGATATACTCATAAGATTAAATACTAAACCACCTAAAATAGCCATAAGTAAATGACCAGAAAGTGTATTAGCAGATAAACGTAAACCTAAAGAAATAGCTCTAGCAGAATAAGATAATAATTCAATTAAAACTAATAAAGGAGCTAAAGCTAAAGGACAACCAGCAGGAACAAATAAAGCAAAGAATTCTAATCCATGATAATAAAATCCTAATATAGTTACACCTAATCAAATAACAACAGATAATGAAATAATAAATACTAAATGAGATGTTATAGCAAATGAATAAGGTATCATACTTAATAAATTAGCAGTAAATATAAATATAAAAAATGTATAAATTAATGGGAAATAATATCCACCTAATTTACCTCCTATTTGTCCTGAAACCATATTATTTATAGTATCATACATAGCTTCTTGTGATACATATCATCTACTTCCTATTATTTTTCCATTATTATCTGTTAATAATGTTAATCCTAATATTATTATTAATACAAATATACTATATATTGTAAATGTTGTTATACTTAAATTTGATAAATCTATAAATGGTGATACAAATCCCATAAATACTTTAATATCAAATTGATCTAATGGGGAATTTATTATAAATAAATTTGTCATTCGTTAATAATTTTTTTATTTTTATTATTAAATAAATCTATTAAGATAATTATTTAATACTTATATTTACTTATCTATAATACATATTTATTATAATTATAATTTATAAAATTAATCATACAACAAAGTTTAATTTAATTATATTATATTATATACTTTAATAGTTTTAATAAATATACAAAACCATCAATTTAAATATTAAGTAGTTATAATATTAATTATATGATAATACAATTAATAAATTATAATTTAGATATAAATAATCTTGTTATATATAAACGTAATATTTTTGGTAATAAAAATTGTGAGAATAATACTAATAATATTATTAATAATAAAAATCCATAAGTTAATTGATTTAAAAAATAAAATGGAACTAATTGTGGCATATATTTTGTTAATTATATAATTTAATAAACAAATTTTATATATTTTATTTGAATTAATATTTATTTATAATGAATGTTTAATTAATAATAAATTAAACATAATTATTTAATAATAATTATATAAATATTGAAATATATTTAAATTATTAAATAATAATAAATTTTTAAATAAACTTATTACTTATAATAATAATAATAATTATAATTATAATTATAATTATTTGTATATTATTGAATATTTAAGAAAATACTATTTATAAAAATTATAGTATTTATTGTAATATAAAAATTAAGATTGAACAGCAGGAGTGTTAAATGAATGAATAGCTGGTGGAGAGTTAAGTAAGAATTCAATTGATGATGTTTTAATTGAATTATTAGCAAAAATATTATTAGATTCAACAAAATCAGGTGCTTTATTATATATAATAGCTTTATTATCAATTTTATTATTTAATCCATTTACTAATTGATCATAAATAATAAATATAAATAAAGCTAATGAAATAATAGAAATTACTGATCCTATTGAACTTACATAATTTCAACCTGCATAAGCATCAGGATAATCAGGTATTCTACGTGGCATACCTTGTAATCCTAAGAAATGCATAGGCATAAATATAATATTAGCTCCAATAAATATTAATCAGAATTGAATTTGTGCTAATCTTTCATTATAGAATAATCCTAAAATTTGAGGACTTCAATAATAATATCCTGCAAATAATGAGAAAATAGCTCCCATAGATAATACATAGTGGAAATGCTTTTATTTCTTTTTTTTTAAGATAATAAAGATGGACTATCTCTTTAAATTTAATTTAGATATAAATGGTACTTTAAACCATTTAGGATTTTGATATTGTATTCAATCTAATAAAAATAATGAATAAATTTTAAATTCAGGACTATCATATAAACTTTTATTATATTTTCTTATTTCAATAAATTGTAATATTTTAGATATTCTATAAAATTTCATATCACAATATAATCTATTTTTCATAAAATAATCATATAAATAAACCATACCTGATACAGTTTGATATTCACCCCCGCCAGTTCAACTGCTTCGCAGTTGAACTGGCGGCGGGTAAGCTATAGAATGATATACTTTATTATAATTTTTTAATGTATGTTCTCTTTTTAATAAACTAGGTTTATAATTAGGTATTACATTATCTAAATTTAATTTAGATGAATATTCACCCCCGCCAGTTCCTGGCGGGGGGATTATATTTTAATTCTAAATTACATTCAATTCTATTACCTGTATAATTAAATACTATTGAACCATCTGTATCTATTAAACCTGAAAAATAAGGATCATAAGGTTTTATATTATAATCAGCTTCTATATATTTAATATTTAAATATTTACAAGCTTTTTCAAAATTATTAACTTTTAATCTTATTAATCCATTAATATTATTAATTATATATGACATTTCTAATTGACTTGATACTATATAATCCCCCCGCCAGGAACTGGCGGGGGTGAATATTTATGATTTTTATCTTTTCTTATTCTACCCATATGTAATTTATCTTGTATTCTTGTTAATATTCTAAGATCTCTATTATGTAATTTTATTTGTATTGATTTAAAAGTTCCTGATGATAATACTTCAAAATTACCATCACCATCTAATATACCTGCAAATCAATGTCAAAAATCTTTTTCTATATTTAATTTATTAATATTTTCATGCATTAATTTATCTTTAATATTTTTAGATGTTAATATCTTATTTTTAGATGTTAATGTACTCTTAAAAATCATTAACATTCAATTAAAAATCGTTAACATTCAATTAAAAATTATAAACATTTTATTAAAAATTAATGAAATAGTATTAAAAATAATTATATTTAAGTTTTTATTTTTATTAAATTTATACTCTAAATAATTTAATTGACGTATAGTCTCTGAGAATCTCATTTTATAATATAAAGTATATATATTTAATCTTTTTAAATATATATTTGAACTTCATATAAGATTTTCTGCTGATTGTATATATGTATTAATAATAATATTATTAATAACAAGTTTATTATTATTTTGACTATTAATATTCCGATATAAATCGGTATTAAAAAATATCATAAAGATATATTTTAAATCATCTATTTTAAAAAGATATTGTAATATATATATTAATAGTAAATAAAAACTTAAATATATAGATTCCAGCATATAGTCAATTGCATAATAATAATTAAAAAATCCATAATTATTATTAAGGGCCATTTTTTTCTGACCAACTACATAGTATGTATCATGGAATGCTACATCTAATGATGCATTAGCTAAAGCAACTCCTGTTAATCCTCCCATAGTGAATAAAAATAGGAAAGCTATTGAATATAACATAGGAACAGCTAAACGAATAGAACCTCCATATAATGTTGCTCTTTTTTTTTACCTTAATCATCTCAGATTCTGATATATTAATAATTAAATATATCTAGCTAGTAAAATATATGTCAATAAAATTAATATCATACACTAGTTTAACTGCAGAGCAGTCAAACAGCCCACCAATCATTTTGGTGGGGGTGAATATTAATAAATATTGTTAGAGGTATCCTCTAAACCATTACTGGTACTTGGATTATACCTTAAATAATCATATTATATATGATATAACTTAGATTATCAATGAGCGTCTAATCTCTACACTTTTACATAGGGATTTCTCACATATGATTTAGCTCGACGATTGTCCTATAATAATTCCAAACTTTAAAAATATAATTTTTATTATAGGAGTTCCCTCGAATTTGCCCATTTATATTATATTGTAGAACAACCCCACACCACCCCCAAATATTTTGAGTCAAAATATTTGGGGGGGTTTACTGCTAAGCAGTCAAACTGGTGCGGGTAATATATATATTATTTATTATTTATTGAATTTAAATTCACCCCCGCCAGTTCCACTGCTTCGCAGTCAAACTGGCGGCAGGTTATAATTTTTTTATCAAATTTATATCTCATACTAGGAATTATAAAAGGATATATATTTTTATATAATTTAATAACAGAATTACGTTTAATATAAATAGTATATTTGTCTCTAGATTTATGTAAAGTACAATTTAAATTAAATTTAATATTTAAGATATTAGCAAAATATATAAGTTCTTTTAAAGTATAATTTTGTAAATGTAATACTATACCACCTCCTTGCATTAAAGCACCATCACACATAATAATATGTGCTAATGATTCATAATTAATTCAATCATATATATCATTAGGGATAATTTTTATTCTACCATTATAAAATTTATATCTTAATAATGTAAAACAAGGCAATGATCTAGTATAAAATTCTAGAGAATAAAATACTTTACCTTTTAAATATGATTTTTTTAATTTTCACCCCCGTCAGGGAATGATATACAATAATGTGATAATAAATTATATACATATAAAAGATATTCAGCATGATTTAAAGATTGTTTTAAATAAAATCTACTATTACTTGTTATCTTTAATCCTTTTATATTCTTTTTATTTCCTTCATTTATATTTATATAACCATCTGATAATAAAATACCTATTAATGGGAATAATAATTTATTGGGTATATTAACCATATAACTAACTATACTTGTATATTTTTTATAATTTAAAGTACTTTCTAAATTGGTACCATAAATAACTAGGTATTTACAAATATTATTGGGCTTAATATATATTTTATTAGATCTTGGAAATAAATCATAAAGATTATATTTATTTGAATCATAAGTATTATTTAATATATTACCCGCAGATGCGGGGTTGTTATATATATATAATATTTTGTCGATCAGCATAAATTTTTTATTTATTAAATCCTTGCTAAAGGGATTATTTTTTAATCAACTAAATATCTTAATACCTGTTGGTACTGCAATAACCATAGTACTACTTGTAAAGTAAGCACGTGTATCAGCATCTAATCCTACAATATACATATGATGACTTCATACTAAGAATCCTAAGAATGCAATAGATGCCATGGCATATACCATAGATAAACTACCAAATACAGGTTTCTTACTGTAAGTAGATACTACATGAGAGATGATACCAAATCCTGGTACTATAAGGATATATCAAAAAATTTTTACTTATATTATTATTTAATAATTAACCTATATATTATTCTTTAAAAATTATTAAAGTAATATAATAATAAGTAATTATTAAAATGATTTAATAATAATACAAATTAATTATTTATATAGAAAATATAATATAAATAATTACAACAATTCACATTGTTGATAGGACTATATCTTCAATTAATAATATTAAACCCCGCCAGTTCAACAGCTTAGCAGTTGAACTGGCCGGAGGAAGAATTTAAATTATCTTTAATTTCTTTAATCTTATTTTGATAATTTAAATTAAGATGTTTTTTATCTTTTATTCATAAATAAACTTTACGAATTTTAATATATTGTAAATATTTAGAATTTAAATTAAAATTATCTAAATATTCTAATACTTTTTTAAAAGCGGGCATTGTAGTTGTTTCTAAATAATAAGTAATATTATCTTCATTTTTAGTATTTTTATGTATTCTAGTTCCTAGATAAGTACCAGTTAATTTATTTGTTTTATCATATTCACAAATAAATTTTTGTATATCCATTAATAATTCTTTATTTTTTTGACTTATTTGTAATTTAATAGTATAAGTTGGAGTAGTTCTATTTGATCTTATTTTAATTTGAAATCCTCCATCAGAATCTATAAATCCTGCTAGTCAATGATTATAGAAATTTTTAGAAGTATTATAATTAAATTCTCCATATTCTGTAATAAATTTAGTTTTAAGATTAGGTTTTTTATTAAATAAATTAATAACTTGATTATATTTATTTAATGTTCTAAGTTTATTATTAATTAAAGCTAATATAATTATAACTCCTGTTGTTGAAGAAACTATATAATTTACAGCTTTTTTATTTTTAATTTCTTTAATAGTTCCATATCCAACTTTAGATTTAATATAATTAGCTGTTTTAATATCTTTATTATTAAATGTAATAATTATTTGATTAATTTCACTAATATGTCCATCACCATCTATTAAACCTGCCAAATAATGTCCAAATTCATTATCATTTTGAGGATTTTTATTATTTAATAAATGCTCAGATAATGGTTTATTTTTAAATACTTTATTATGATATAATTTTATACTTTTATAAAATCCATCTATTTTAATATTATTAATTGTGCTACATTTTACTCATAATTTAATAATTTTAATTAATGAGTATTTAGTCTCTGAAGATATTTTACATTTTAATAAATATAAATTAACAATCATTATTAATAATACATTTTGTAAAAAATCCTGCTGATTGTCTTGTAAATATAACATTATTACATATATAATATAATATATTAATAATATTAATATTATTATATAGTAGTTATATTCTTTAATATTTATTTGACCTAGTTTCATTACTAAGCTGTGAAACAGCCTATTATTGAATAAAGTAAAATTAAATATTTGAGATTTTCCAGCATTTAATAGCATTAAATTACTAAGTAATTTCTCTTTCCAAAATAAAGAGATGAGGCACATATCCTTTACCTCAGGATGACCAAAGAATCAGAAAAGATGTTGATATAATACTGGATCACCTCCTCCTGCAACTTCAAAGAATGATGTATTGAAGTTACGATCCATTAATAACATTGTTACACCAGCTGATAATACAGGTAATGATAATAATAACATTACAGCTGTAATTATAATAGCTCATACGAATAATGGCATTTTACTATAAGTCATACCATTAGTTCTCATATTATATGAAGTAGCTATAAAGTTTATAGCACCTAATAAAGATGATATAGATGTTAAATGAATAGCAAATATTCCTAAATCTACACTAGGAGATGAATGTGCTTGTATACCAGATAAAGGAGGATAGCATTCACCCGCAATCTCCCCAACCATTTTGGGTTGGGGGCTGTTCAACTGCTAAGCAGTGTAACTGGTGCGGGTATTTATTTACAATTATTCACATAATTGATTGGACTATATCTTAAACCTTTTATTAATTATATTAATTAATAATTTGTTAAATTTTTGATATTTATTTAGTTTTTTTTAATTTACGTACTTTATCTCTTATTTTTAATAATATTTTATAATTACCTTTATATTTTACAAAAGATCTTTTTCATATTGTAAATTCTAAACTTTTAATACCTAAAAATAAAGAAGTATTATTATCATATGTAAAATAATTAATAATATATTCTATATTATTAATAGAAGTTGTATCTAAAGAATAAAATTTTTTTTTATTATATTTAACATTACTTGTAATATTTAATATATTTTTAATTTTATCTAAAACTAATTTATCTAGTTTTTGTGTTATACCAAAACCATGAATAATACGAGTAGATGTTTTATTTATATAATAAAATGAACCTTCAGTTTCTATAAATCCTGTTAATCAAGATCTAGACATTTCATAATTTTTAAGATGAGGTGAAATATAATCTTTTGGAATACCAAGATTATTTATTTCTGATATATATTTTATTTTAACATTTTTATCAATATATGATAAATTACTTATCATAATAGCATATTTAAATTTTAAATAATTAAAATGTTTACTTGTAAATAAAGGATATTTATTAAAAATAGGTATTAAATTATTTATAATATGATTTTTATCAGTTATAATATAACTTACATATCTTTTTGATTTATCAAATACTACTCTACCACATTTTAATTCTTTTTTTATTTTATATAATAATTGTATATTATGATAAATTAATGTTATTTTATATGTGAAAATTAATTTATTATTATTATTAATATATATATTAAATATACCATTTCCATCTGTTAATCCTACTAATCATTCATTAAAATTAAAAGGTGTTTTATCTTTAGATAAATATTTATTATTATTTAAATGATATGAAGTACTATATATTTTACGTATTAATTTAAATAAATAATTATTATTTATGTTATTATTTAAATATAATTTAACTAAATAAATAAAAGGTTTTGTTACGTTAAGTCTCTGATGTATATAACAAAATATACAGGCGGATAAACTTATAATAATATTCATTTTTACTTTTTGTATAATTTTAATTATAATTCTTAAATTCTTAATTAAATAAGTTTTAACACCATTATAATTATATACAAATGAGTAGAATATTAAACAATTATTTAATATAATTAAAGTTGTTCCCGCATCAAGTAACATTTTAGAACAACCTATCTTATTTATGATTGTTCATCCTGTACCAGCACCACTTTCAATTAATGTAGAAGCTACTAAACATACTAAAGCAGGTGGTAGTAATCAGAAAGATATATTATTTAAACGGGCAAATGACATATCACTTGCTCCTATTAATAATGGTAACATATAGTTCTTTTTTATTATAATCTTTCAATTATATTTGGACTATGTCTTCAACTCCACAGAGTGGAGTGCAATACGTATAGTCTCTGAAGATCCTAATTATATAATTTTTTTATATATATTTCGTTTCTTGCAAATTGTCCATTTAATTAATATAACCTGGTACAGATAAATATTAATACATTCATAATAATTTTTAAAATATTAGTACATTTAATAAAAATATAAATTTCCTAATTATTTTATATTATGATTTTAGGAGTTTCTTGCATATAGTATTGTAATAATAATAAATTTTACAATTTATCACGGCAACTAATTATCCTACACCAGTTTATTTGTGAAACTTTATCAAACTGGTGCGGGTTTAAATTAATAAATAATATTTAATATTCACCCCCGCCAGTTACAGTGCAACTGGCGCCGGGTATTCTAAATAAGTTTTATTTAAATGATCTCAATTAAATGTTGTTCTAGTTTTATTATAATTTTTACGTATTTCTAAAGCTAATTTATAACTTAATTCTGAAGATTGACCATATTTATTACTATAATTAATTATTTCTTTTCATTTACAATAATCTAAATATTTTGATGATAATAATGGATATTTATTAAAATATTCTATAACTTTTAAATTATTATTTATATTATTAATCATTATTATATATGTATAATATATCTTTATATTTTCATTTGTTTTAAATTTTATTTCTCTATTTCTTGAATATAATTCAACATTAAAATATGTAGCTATTTTACTCATTATATCATAATAATTTAAATTTATTATATCTTTACCTTTTAATGTTAATTCAGTATTTGATATAATTATATCATTATTATCACCCGTACCATTTTCATTGCATTGCAGTGAAGCGGGGTTATTATTTATATTATAAAATTCTTTTAATTCTAATCTATAATATGGTCTTACTCTTTTTCTTGTACCATTTAATAAACTTATTGAAAAATTTCCATCTGCATCTGTCATACCAGCTAATCAAGCATTATCATCTATATTAGATTTATCTAAAGGTTTAATATTAATTATATTAATTTGATTAATTATATCTTTAATTTTATTATTATGATTATTTTTATTTTTTATTATATAATTATTTATATATTCACAACATTTTTTATAATAATAATATTTAGGTGTTCTTAAATAACCATTAATTAATATTAATATTTTATATATACTTACTAAATCTTGTATTTGATAATTAACTGTATTATTACTTACTTTATATACATTTCCACATTTTAATATCTTACATAAATAATTAGCTAATTCTTTATCTTTTTTATTAAATATTATACTTATTTGTGGATTTCTATTTTTTGGTATTGAGATTGTTCCATCTCCTTCTATTAAACCAGCTAAATAAGATCCTAAATTTTTATTATCATTTAACAATGATA
The DNA here is from genome assembly GCA_003707735.2 of [Candida] freyschussii. Classification (NCBI taxonomy): domain Eukaryota; kingdom Fungi; phylum Ascomycota; class Saccharomycetes; order Phaffomycetales; family Wickerhamomycetaceae; species [Candida] freyschussii. The sequence continues at coordinate 14,952 of PPLE02000032.1, read as the reverse complement.
ATGACGATAATGATGATAATGATGATGATGATGATGATGAAATATCACCCGCACCATTTTTACTGCAATGCAGTAAAAATGGTGCGGGGTTAATATTATTTATTTTTTTAGGGATTTTACCAAATCCTCCAACTAATCCTGGCATTACTAAAAAGAATATCATTAATAATGCATGACCAACAACTAATACGTTGAATAATTGATTATTGCCATGTAATACTTGTTGACCTGGTGCAGCTAACTCTAATCTAATTATTAAAGACATTGTAGATCCTATTACACCTGAAAATATAGCAAATATAAAATATAACATTGCTATATCTTTAGCATTAGTAGAATATAATCATCTTTGAATATACATTAAAATATATATTTATTTATTTGAATATATAAACTAATAAGATTAATATTAATAATCTTTAGTACAATTTATCTTGTTTATATATTCTACACCTTTAATTCAAATTGGTTAAAAAGAATTTTATATATAAAAGGTGTGATCCATAATAATCACATTACAATTATAAAAATTATTTGAGAAAATATTATGAATCATATTATCATTTAATAATGATATTTATTATACACTATAAATATAAAATTTATATTAAAGTGTATTTTATAAAGTTATAATTTATTATAAACATCTCTATAATTTATAATAATATATAAAGAGATAATTTTTAATTATAACTATATAGTACTAAATATAGACAATTATTAACCATTTTTACTGTTTTACAGTCAAAATGATATCGTGTTGTCTATAATAAATAATGAATATAAACCACCATTATACATTCAATATTTAAATTAAATTATTTACAGTTAAATATTGAATGATAAAAATATTATATCGGAGGTAAATATTTCATTGTATTGATTAAAAATATTTATTTTTATGAATAAATATTTCAAATCATATATAATTATTTTACTTCTATATATATTAACTAATATTATTCTATAATAAAATTATTTAATAATATTCTAATTACATAATTTAAATAAACTTTTATAATTATTTTATTTTATATAAAAGATAAATGAATTAGTTAATTTTATTTAATTAAAATAAAATCCAATATTTAATTATTGGTTAATTTTGTTTAAAGGCATATAAAAAATATATTAAGCCTTACTTATAAAAAAGTTTTATTTTTACCCCCGCCAGTTCCAGTGGAACTGGCGGGGGGATTTTATTATATTTTTATATAAGTAATATAATATATTATAAATAATATTTTATAAATATTATAACCTGTCGCCAGTTTGACTGCGAAGCAGTGGAACTGGCGGGGGTGAATATAATATATATAACTAGAGTAATTAAAAAATATAGAGAATATGATGTTAGTTCAGACTAAATACTATATAGAGACATAACACATGCAAATCAAACGGTTAATTATTGATATAAACAAAACCCTGCCCCAGTTCAACTGTGGGGGGGGTGAATATTAACTAAGTGGTGTATCCGTGAGTAAAAAATAGAATTAGAACTAATAATATGATTAAATATCATATAATCCCCCCGCCAGTTCCATTGGAACTGGTGGGGGTGACATTAATTAAAATTATAATTAATGAATAAAGAGATAAAAATAATTTATCTTGTTATTAGTCAAGCTATTTATAGTATAGGTATTATGTAGGTTAAAATCCATACATAGCCGACAATCTATAGCAATTAATTAACGTTATAATTGCCACGTCGATAATGAAATATAATCGATATCTATAAGATACAGCAGTGAGGAATATTGGGCAATGATCGAAAGATTGACCCAGTTATCTATAATAACGATATTCATTTAATTTAATTAATTTATAATTAATTTATAATTAATTTATAATTAATTATTATTATAGAATAAATTGTAAAAAATAAAGTTATAGGCAAACGATAATAATGATAGTAGTTTTATCTTAAAAAAAGATATATAATTATATAATATATATTATATAATTATAGCTGATAAGTCTCAACTAAAATATGTGCCAGCAGTTGCGGTGTGCGACATGATGCTGAATTATATAATGATCTTCTTAAATATAAATTTAAGAGTAGATTCACGTGTGCATCTTCGCGTGTACCTAGGGAAACATGCGTCTTGAGTAATCGAGTGGTGTGAAGCTTTCCCGACAAAGTAGCCGATGTTTCAAATTAGGATAGAAACTAGGAGCTAGGTAGAATAACTATGGATAACGTAAGTGAACTTTTCGACGAGGTCCCTTTAAGGCTGGATGTTTAGCTCTCCTAAATACAAAAGTAATGAGCTAACAAAAATGATAACATTCGTTTCAAATCATCGCGTGTTGAAACAAGTTGCGAAACAGGTTATCAGGGAAGCAAGGAAGATCCTAAGGTTATTGAGTGTATAATTCGGAACATGGTAAGCCCTGTATCCACTTGCAAAAGAGGTTAAAATATAAAGGGATGATAGTCGCCTGGAAATTTTTAATATCGGATGCAGGGTAGAAGACATTTTAAGAAGCGAAAGCATAGATGTAATAATATGATATCCTTCTGAAACTTATGAAGGACTCTGTAAAGGAGGCAGACTTAAAATTTGGGTGTTACAACTTTTAAAGTACATTTGTTTTGAAAAGGACAAAAGTTAATAAACTTTATTTTAACTGGAGAAATAGACTTGCCATAGCGATATGAAAAAAAAAGTATTATTTCAAGAGTTAGGTTTATCTTTAGGCGATACTCAAAAATTCGTAAAAGATCGGCAAATGGAAATAGGGGAAGCAATTTTCAGAGGAGACTTAAATGAAGCCATGAAGTTATAAGAAGTATTCTATAAAGACTAAGACTAAAATTTTAGATCGTTTTGGTGTTAAACTAAAAGACCATCATAAATGAAAAACCCTTGCAGCAAAGGAAGGAGATAAACAAATTCCTTTATATCAACTGAGTTCAGTTAAATGAATTCGTAAATATAAACTGATAAGGGGGTCTAGTTATAAATACAAATCTTTCACTTAGAAACAAATCTTTATCATAACAAGCTGCTTTATTTAAGACACGGGATTTGAATAGCTACAATATACCATAGCAGGTATAGTAATAGTAATGCGTGAGCTGTATGCGATGAAAGTCGCACGTACAGTTCTTACCGGGGGAAAACCTGTGAGGGTCTACCTATCGGAATGAGACATAGGAGGCAAGTATTAGTCATATTGGTTTAAAGGGTCCGCAGAATTTATCTTAATAATTATCCATTAATTGTGGTTTAATTATTTAACAGTCCCCAACCATATTTATCTAAAAATGGTTGGTGAGATTGCATATGGATATAGAGTTGTTTAAAGTAATAAGAGAATTATAAAAGTAATGATGAAATATTATAATATTTATAAGACTTCCAGATATATCGAAAGTTCTTATTATAAAACAACTGACATTGAGGGACGAAAGCTAGAGTAGTGAAATGGATTCGATACCCAAGTAATTCTAGCCGTAAACTATGAGTACTGAATAATTATTAATAATTTATTTATTTTAATTATTTAAGAGAAATCAATAGTATTCCACCAGGAGAGTATAATTACTCAATTGAAACCCAATACAATAGACGGTTATAATCAATAGCAGTGGAGTATGTTATTTAATTCGATGATCCGCGAAAATCTTACCACATCTTGAATATTTATTATTTATTAATAATAAATACAGGCGTTACATAGTTGTCTTCAGTTCGTGCTGTGAAGTTTAAGGTTAGTTCCGTAAACGAACGAATCCCTATATAAATAATAATTTAATTTTTTTTTTTTTAAATTAAATAAAATATTTATAATTCTTTATTTAAATGCATAAAGAAAATAGGATTAAGACAAATCATTATGACCCTAATGATGTGGGCTATAGACGTACTATAATTAAATATATAAAATTATATTATCTTAATTATTGATTAAATAAAAAAGGTTAATAACTAATAAAACATATTTTAATAAGTTATATATTATTATATAATATTAGTATGGATTACATTCTGAAATTCGGATGTATGAAACAAGAATTGCTAGTAATCAGTTATTTAGTAAATAACGGTGAATATTATTAATTGTTTCGCACTAATTACTCGTCACGCGATAAGTTAAAATTAATTATAAAAATAATCAACCCCTTGCCTAGCAAGGGTAAATATTAAATATTATAATTAATAATAATAATAGTTATAGTATTTAATTTTATTTAGTAATCAGTTTTATATTATTGCGAAGTCGAAATACAGTTACTGTAGGGGAACCTGCAGTGGGCTATAATTTATCTTTATTCATATTCCATCAATCAAATAATCATACGCAAAGTAGAAGTTAATTATAAATAATTAACTCATTTTCATATTATTTATTAATTGAATACCCAAAGTTTAAAATGATATGGAGTATATTAATAAAATCGGGGTTAAATTAAAATCTTTAAGTTATTTATATTTATATTTAATACCCGAAGTTTAAAATGCACCAGTGAAACAGCCCCCAACCATTAATGGTTGGGGGGGGGATTGCAGGTGAATATATTAATAAAAAATATATAGTTTAAATATTATTAAATTAATAAATAATCAAATTTCGGTGGGATTTTATTTTTAATGATATGTATTATTATTTATATTTAAAGGAATTTGCTTAATTGGTATAGCATTTGTTTTACACACAAAATTAGTATAGGTTCGAGTCCTATATTCCTTATTTATGTAAAAATAATCATTTTAAATTTTTAAATATCAAAAAAATTTTTATATAAGTAATATAATAAAAAGTGATGTGTATAGATTTGAAAAGTGTTATACGGCATTAACGGGTTGTTCACGGATTATATTGCTATTAATAATAAAGGTTACTAATTATTATATATATATTAATTAAATAAATTAATATTATTTAATATAAAACCTAAGGGAAACCAAAATTAATAAACATGAAGAACTGAATCATCTAAGTATTCATAGGAAAAAAAATCAAAAGAGATATCTTAAGTAACGGCGAGTGAAATAGATATAGCCAAAAATTAAGTATTATTTTAAAAAAAATTAAGAATAAGGATAAACTAAATCCAAGGCTAAATATTATTAATAAGCATAAATAGTACCGAAAGGGAAAATATGAAATGGACAATTTATAAGCAACGTGAGACAAATATAATTGTTTAACGTGTACCTTTTGTATAATGGGCCAGCAAGTAATTAATTATAGCAAAATATAAAAATATATTATATATAAATAGAATATTTAATAAATTAATTAATTAATTAATTTGAATAATGTGTATAAAGTTATAATTAATTGGCCCGAAAATAAAAGATCTTATTATTACAAGATATATGATAAAAATTAATTTATTTTATAAAAAAAATAAATTAATTAAAAATCTATTGATCGAATGGTTTAATGTTGCAGTATTATCCAATTAGTAATGATAAGTAAGTGAAAGACTAATCTGTTTTATAGATAGCTGGTTCTCTGTGAAATATATGTTAGTATAGCGATTAATTAATTAATTATAAGGTATAGCACTTAATATTTATTGATCATTATATATTTATTTATATAATGATAAATGGGGGTCAAATTTTGACTTATCATGTATATTTAATCTCATAATATTATAATTAATGTATTAATTAGTCAGACTATATGCGATAAGGTTTATAGTCTAAAGGGAAACAGCCCTAAATACAATTTAAAGCTCCAAATTATGGATTAAGTGAATAAAATGTGTAATAATTCTAATTCAATTAGTTGGTGGGTTTGACAATAACTATCCTATAATGAACATGTAACAATGCACTAATTTATAAATAAATTGAATTATTATACAGATAATACACGGATCTAAGTTTATAAAACTTTAAATCCATAGCTGAAAATTTATATATTAATTATTTATAAATAATATTTAATATGGTAACAGAGCATATAATATACAATAAATTATAGTTAGATCAATTATAATTTAAATTTGTTAATTATATTGAGAATGCTGGCATGAGTAGCGAAAAATGAGTATAATTTAAAATTATAAAAACTCATTCACATAATACATATGGTTTTACTATAAATTCGGTCCTTAAGTTAGTATATAGATATAATATATACGATAGGTTTAAAATATTATTATATTTTGCGTAAATAAATATAACCCCCGCCAGTTCCTGGCGGGGGGGGTTTTTTGTATTATTAAACGTACTAGAAATAAATAATAATAAAAACCGTAATTAAGACCGACACAGGTGTGTATAGTAGAGAATATGAAAGTGAAAGGATTAAGTATGGCGAAGGAACTCGGCAAAAATCACCCCCACGTTCGTCAATAAAGGGATAACTTCAATGAAGTTAATAAAAATAAGATTATACAACTGTTTACTAAAAACACAGCACATTGCAGATACAAAAGTATTAGTATAATGTGTGAGTCTTGCTCAATGATTTAACTAATAAGATATATAATTTAACGATTATATATTAAAAGTTAGTCAAATAGCAGCCTTATTCTGAGGGTTATAATGTAGCGAAATGCCGTACGAGCTGGTAAGGTTTATTAATATTCTTGAATGGTTAATTAATCGGTAAAGTAGTAAAGCGTTTTTACTAAATCTATCTACAGGTGCATTTAAGTAATTAAATGTTCTAAGTTGTAGAGACAAAAGTAGCTTTTAATTATTATAGGTAATTAAAAAGAGCTGAGATTAAGATAATATAAGAAGAATGAAAGTGAACTGATGTTTAAAATCTCTTTAGCTACAATAAGTTAAAATATATATTCCTATAAAATATTTATCATATGATAATATTAACTTATTTTTTATGAAAAAGATATATAGTAGAAGGCATCTATACTATAAAACGTAATCGTTATAATTTCATAAGGGATAAAGTCAGCTTTCTTGTATTATTGTAAAATATTAATTTAAGCAACAGCGTAAGCCCCACTATCTTTATAAATATATTTTAATATTTATTTACACTAATTAATAATTATTTAATAATTATTAAAAGCGATATTTTTAATAATCAATAAAAAATATGATAAGGGGGTAAAGGAAAGTAGAAAAAGCGAATGATTATTTGTAATAAATAATATAGACCCATATGGGCAATTCTAAAGAATTGCAGACTTCTACTAGGTGATGAGCTATATTATTATTATTATAATCTCTAAAATTAATATAAGTAAGATAACATATTATAAATATGTGAAAAGTATAAAAATAAAAAAAAAATAAATGAGAAATATTAATAATAATAATGTAGAGTTGAAAGATTCTTTATTACTAAATCCTAATTTTATAACAGGATTAGTAGATGCTGAAGGTTCATTTATATTAAAAATAACTGAAAAAAGACAACAATTAGAATTTTGTATAACATTACATATTTTAGATAAAGTAATTATTGAAGAAATATATAATTATTTTAAAGTAGGTAATGTTAGAATTTATAATAATAAAGCAACATTTTCTGTTGTAAAGTTAGATTTAATAATAAATAATATTATACCTCACTTTGATATATATAAATTACAGACTCAAAAAAGAGCTGATTATTTATTATTCAAAGAGGCAGCTTTTATAAAATATTATAATAAGAAAAAGTATGATGATAAAACATTAGTATCTATTAAGGCATCTATGAATTGAGGATTGTCAGATAAATTTAAAGAAAAATATCCTGATATTATACCAAGACCAAGACTTATAATAAGAACAAATATTGAAGATATTAATCCTTATTGAATTGCAGGTTTTGTTACAGGTGATGGATATTTTGGATTATATAAAAGTAATAATAACTATTTATCACATAGATTTGTGATAACACAACATTTTAGAGATAAACATTTATTAATGTTAATTTCTAAATATTTAAATTGTGGAAATTTATCTCGTAATAGAGATACTTATAATTTAGAAGTAAAAAAGAAAATAGATATTAATAATAAAATTATACCTTTCTTTAATACTTATAAACCTATAGGTTTAAAATTATATAATTATAATTTATTCTTAAAAAGTTTAGAATTAGATCCTAAAGATATTAACTATTTATCATAAATAAATATTATAATAAAAGTTATGAATAAATCGAGTAAATGATAATAATATATACTATTATGTATATACTATGAAAAGTAATTGCTTGAGCCGTATGCATAGTGATATGCATGTACGGTTCTTAGGGGGGGAAAATTTGAAAAGATCTACCTATCCCGACTTGTCTAATAATTATAGTCTTGCATGAATAGAGTAATGATATAATAACTGTCTCCGCCATACATCCTGCGAAATTGGATTAGCAGTGAAGATACTGCTGAATTACAGATAGACGGAAAGACCCTATGCAGCTTTACTATTGATAGATAAACTGTTGAATATCTATAAATATTCAGTTTATGAAGTAGCATATTTAGTTGTTCAATTGAGAAGCTTCTTATTTATTGATATTTGACTTATCCTAATTTTATATAATGCTATATAGCTATATACACCCCCTCCCTCTTCAAATGGTAGGGGGGATAATATATTTAATATTTTTAATATTAAATATAATAATTGGAGAAAGTTTCTGTTAGATAGTTTTGATGGGGCGTCATTCTCACATAAATAAACTGAGTAAGTCCTTTATATATATTAATTTTAAAATAATATATTAATTATTATTATTATATATATACAATAGGTAAAATAATTTATTATTAAACTAATAAATTATTAAACCAATTATATAATATTATTAATATTATATAATTTAATTGAATAAATAATAGAATAAATAAGGTATAGTTAAATTGTCATGAAAACAATTAATCTAAAAAGATTTAATAAATATAATAGTATAACTATGCATAAATTACAACATTTACAAATGGAGTAAATACGTAAGTATGGTATAATGAACATTTACTATAAATAGTTTTAGGTAAAGATAACGGATAAAAGTTACGCTAGGGATAACAGGGTAATATAACGAAATAGTACATATAGTAAGTTATGTTTGCCACCTCGATGTCGACCGAGCCTTTCCTGCTGGTTGTAGCAGCTAGCAAGGGTTTGACTGTTCGTCAATTAAAAGGCTACCCGAGTTGGGTCTAAATTTGGCCCCTCTTATTAAAAATAAGAGAAAAATTGGTTGAAAACGGTGAAGACTAAAATTCAATTAATACTGTTTAATTAAAACAGTTAGAAAATGATTGAATCATGTTAATACCGTGGGAATTAATAAGAATTAATATTCTTGATTAACCCGTAACGACTTAATTATTTTTATTAAAATAATTAGATATATAATCCAATCATATTTCCACCTAAATGTATTTTTTAATTTTAATATATACAGGTGGATTATATATGTAAAGGAAAATTATATATAATTAAACCAACTTTATTTTAACTTAAACTCTTAAATATGATTAAATAAAAGGCACCGATATTTCAGGTAAATAACAAATAAATGAATAAAAATTTAAATATAACAAAAATAAATAAAAATAAAAATTATTATAATCTAAATTATAATTATATAGCAGGTTTAGTCCATGCAAATGGAACTTTTACAGCTACATTAATTAAAGGTAAATATAAAATTTATATAAATCCTCGTTTTATATTAACTCAATATTTAGATAATAAAGAAATAATATATTTAATTAAAGAAAAATTAAATAATTTAGGACATATAAAAATACAAACTAATAATATTATAAAATATAATATTACTAATTTAAAAGATATTCATAATATTATATTACCAATATTTGATAAATATCAAGTAAGAAGTAATAAATATTTAAGTTATTTAAAATTTAAATTATTAGTAAAAATATTATATAATGAAAAACCAAAATATAAATCATCTTTATGATTATTTTGTATAATGTTAAAAATATATATAAATCCATTAGTAAAACCTTCAAAACAATTAAAATATTTAAATAAAGAGGAACAAAATATAATAATTAATAAATTAATACCAAATGATATTAATTATGATAATTTAATTAATAAATATTGTCCTGAATTATTAAATATTAATATATTTAACTCCAACCATTTTGACTGCAATGCAGAGGGTTTTGATAATTCTAAAAATGGTAATGGGAGTATTTGATATAAAAATGAAGTAATTAATAGAGAATTATTAACAATTGATTTTATAAATGGTTTAATAGATGGAGATGGAAGTTTATCTTTAAGTTTAAAAAAAAATAAAAATAATAATAGATTATCATGAACAGCTAATTTAGAAATAATTCAAGATTATTATAATTATTCAATTTTAGAAGAAATTCATAAATTTTTTAATTGTGGTAAAATTGTTTTTCATAAATCATCTGTTAGTTATTTAAATAGTAATCCAAAAGAAATATATTCTATAATAACAAAAATAACAAATTATACAAAAGATAATAATTATGATAATTTTGATAACTTGACAGGACCTAAAATAAAGTTATATAAATTTTATAATTTTATTTTAATATATGAATTAATTTATAAAACTAATAATACTTTACAAGATCAAAATATATTAAATGAAGTAATAAAATTAATTTATAATACAAGAAAAAATTCTAAAAATTTAACATTAGAAGAATTTAAATCTTTTTATATAAATTAATTATTAAATAATAGTAAAATATAAATATGTAATATTAGCACTTAGAGTATAAGTTAAAATAAATGAAGATATAGTCTATACCATATTGAAAAATATGGATTAAATGTAAATACGTCGTGAGACAGTATGGTTCCTATCTTCTGTAATGAGTACTATAAACATAGGTCTATAGGTTAGTACGAAAGGACCATCTATAATTAATCAATGGTGAAACTATTAAATATAATTTTCCATATTTAATCGCATCAGTTTAACTGATGCAGACTATGGTTTAATTTTATTAATACATAAAATAGGTATAAATAATTATATTTACGTAGTTTAGCTAAATTAATAAATTATAAGTATTGAATGCATATGAAATACGAATTTGTCCTATAGATATAGATATTTAATTAACATCTGTTTAACAGATGGAATAATTTATTAGTGATCTTATAACAAGATTTAGGCTTTATAGCCAATAAATAGTATGTGGCAATTAATTTGTCAATTATTACTAATTAACTAATTTGCCGTATAACTTCTAATCTTACACATCACATATAATATAATATAATATAATCGAATATAATCCCCCCGCCAGGAACTGGCGGGGGTGAATAGTTAAATAGCTGTTTTAATCAAACTGGTGTATGTAAATATTCAATTAAAGTTGCATTAGCTCAATTGGTAGAGCGTTTGTTTTGTAATCAAAAGGTTTAGAGTTCAACTCTCTAATGCTACAATTATAAGTATTCAACCAGTTTAACTTTAACTGCAAAGGTATGAAACAGGCTCCGATTTAGGATGAATATTAAATTATTAATTAATTTAATAATTAATTTAATAATTTATTTAATAATTTATTTAATAATTTATTTAATGGATAAATAGAAGTTATTATAATTACCCAGCATTAGTTTAAGTTTAAGTTTAATTATTGCGGGTGAAGATCTTATAGTTAAATGGTTATAACATCATCCCTTCACGATGAGAGTACCAGTTCGATTCTGGTTGAGATTATTTTTGAGAGTATTGTTTAATGGTAAAACAACTGTCTTTTAAGCAGTTTATAGTGGTTCGATTCCACTTATTCTCATTTATATGACTTAATATTTACCCATACCAGGGTATAAAATTAAATAATAAATTTGTAATATTATTTAAACTAACAATGTTAAAAATAATAATTATTTTTATTAATCATTATAATAAAAAAAAATTTTTTTTTGTAATAATATTTATTAATATAAATATTATAAAAGTAATAAATTAAATTAAATTTATTAAAATTTATATATTATTAATAATGATAATTAATATATATATAAAATTATATAAAATTATATAATGACAATAAGAAAATCACATGTTTTCTTATCATTAGCTAATAGTTATTTGATTGATTCACCTCAACCATCTACACTAAACTATTGATATAATTTAGGATCATTATTAGGATTATGTTTAGTAATTCAAATATGTTCAGGTATATTTTTAGCAATGCATTATTCAAGTCATATAGATTTAGCATTTGCCTCAATTGAGCATATTATGCGTGATGTTAATTATGGATATTTAATTCGTTATATTCATGCTAATGGTGCATCATTCTTCTTTACATGTATGTATCTTCATATAGGTAAAGCATTATATTATGGAAGTTATAAATCACCAAGAGTATTAGTATGAGTTATAGGAGTTATTATTTTTATAGTAACTATGGCTACAGCTTTCCTGGGTAAAAAAAATACACAACATTGCCCAAAATCATTAATTAAATTAAATCAAAACAATAATAAACAACCATATAAATCCCCCCGCCAAGCGGATATGAATATCACTGCCAGTTGTCAAAATGGTTGGTGTAAGCCGATGATGATAATACATAAATCACATATACATACTAAAGCTACACAAGATATATCTGATCCTAAAAAGTTATTTAAAGATTTAAATATTTTAGTAGAAAATTGATGAATAGATTTACATTTATCATCAACTAGAGAAAATATACAAAAAACAGTTAAAAATAAAAGTGGAGTATATATTATTATTAATAAAATAACAGGTAATAAATATATAGGATCTGCTATAACTAATAGATTATATACAAAATTTGCTAATCATTGTATTCATAAAAATCTAGGAAGTAAAATAATTAAACAAAGTATAAAAAAATATGGTTTAAATAATTTTATTTTTGGTATAATAGAATATTATCCAGAAATTGTAACTAAAAATAATAATATTAATTTATTAAAATTAGAACAAACTTATTTAAATTTATTAGAACCTGAATATAATATATTAACTGAAGCTGGTAACAGTTTTGGTTATAAACATTCAGAAGAAATATTAGCTAAAATGAAATCTTTATATACTGAAGAACTTAAAGAAATATTACGTAAATTTCAGGAAAATCGTAAAAATAAATGAAGTTTAGAATCTAAATTAAACCCCACGTCAAGTGAGGGTAAAATTAAAGAAAGTAATCTTAAAAGACAAACTCATTTAAGTTTAAATACTGAAAAATTTTTAAAAAAAAGATCAGAGTTATTTAATAAAACAATTTATTTAAAATTAAATAATATAATAATTTGTGAATTTAAAAATATTAATAAAATGTGTAATTATTTATGTTGTAGTGAAAAAACTATTAGAAGATCTATTAAATGTGGTTATTTATTTATTCCTATTCCTTATGTTCCATATTTAAAAAATGATTTAATTATTAAATATAATAATATTAAAGAAAATAATATTAATTTAAAACATTTAAATTTAAAATCAGGATTAGTATATAAAAATACTAATTTATTAAAATATGAAGTAACAAGATAAATTTTCATTTGTGAAACTGGTGTTTATAAATTTTAATTAATGATAGTCTACTTTGATAATTAACACCCCGTATTTTTTATAGCGGGGGAATTATAATTATCTACATATATATAACCCCTCTCCTGTTTAAAGTTTAAACAAGAGGGGGTAAACTATTATTAGGAAATATATGTAAAGTTTCTTTTTTTTATTAAGAAGTATATATAAATAAATATTTATTTATATATATAGGCGATACTAGTGAAAACGATCAAAATATCGAAGGTTAAATATGGTAATTTAATTTTAATATAAGATCGTCGGTTAAATAATTAATCGCGACAGACTGGATCACTGGTAGGTATCTGAAATGATGCTTAATGCACAGTCGAATAAAATCATTTGCATATTTATATCCGAAGGTTAAAATGCACCTGTTTGACTGCTTAGCAGTAAACCCCCCCAAATATTTTAATATATTAATATATTAATATTTTTATATAATCCCCCCGCCAGTAACTGGCGGGGGTGAATATTTGTTGGTTGGTGCGGGTTAATTTTGCTATAATATGCGGATGAAAAAATTGTATTGTTGTGTTTATGGACAAATGTCTCATTGAGGAGCTACAGTTATTACTAATTTATTCTCTGCTATACCATTTATTGGAAAAGATTTAGTAACATTTATTTGAGGAGCATTTAGTGTATCTAATCCAACTATTCAAAGATTCTTTGCACTTCATTATTTATGTCCATTTATTTTAGCTGCATTAGTTATAATGCATTTAATGGCATTACATGTACATGGATCAACAAATCCATTAGGAATTAGTAATAATTTAGATAGACTTCCATTCCATGGATATTTTGTATTTAAAGATTTAGTAACTATATTTTTATTTTTATTAATCTTCTGTCTATTTGTATTCTTCTCTCCTAATACTTTAGGTCATCCTGATAATTATATTCCAGGTAATCCTTTAGTAACACCTGCTTCAATTGTACCAGAATGATACTTATTACCATTCTATGCAATTTTACGTTCAATTCCTGATAAATTAGGAGGAGTTATAGCTATGTTTGCAGCTATTTTAATTTTATTAGTTTTACCTATTACAGATAGAAGTGTTGTTCGTGGTAATACTTTTAAAATTATATCTAAAACAATGTTCTTCCTATTTGTATTTAATTTCTTATTATTAGGACAATTAGGACAATTACATGTTGAAGTTCCATTTATTCAAGTTGGACAAATTGCTACTTTTAACTACTTCTTCTACTTCTTAGTAGTTGTTCCTGTAGTTTCATCTCTTGAAAATATACTATTTTATATAGGACGTGTTCATAATAATTAATTAAATAAACTATTTTAAATTATTTCACGCAGTCAGGACTTGTTATAATATAATATAATAATACCTACGCCAAGCGGAAAGTGAATATAGTTATAATATAATAAATTAATATTCTATAAATACCCGAAGGTTAAAATCCACCAGTGAAACACCCCCCCCC
>PPLE02000031.1:0-56065 GCA_003707735.2 [Candida] freyschussii | reverse complement strand
TTGATTACAACAAAATCTAATAATGTGACCAAATCGGTTGCAATTAATTTCGGCTTTGGTTGTGGTATATCTTGAGTGATGACTCTTTTGCCTTTTGCAAGAAACGGGTCCATGATAAATACCCTGTTCAGAACTAACGGCCAAAAATTTCTTAGAATGAACAGAATCTCTTTCAGTTTTTTGACCATCCTGGCTTGAGTTTGGAGAGATTCAAAAGCTTTATGAGAGGTGAAATTCTCAATCTCAAGTTGTTGGAGTTTGAGATGAGCCCAGACCGAACCTAGTGAACCGCAATCGATGATATTCAGAATCATACTAACAATTTTTTGATCCACTCTCTTATCAACAAAATCAGGTCTCAACCAGCTAAGAAGAAGACGTGCATTATAAAATTTGCTTCTAATCCACAAAACTCTGTCTTCAGAGATAGTTTCATAGGTCAACTTAAAATCATATAGTTGTTCCGAAAATGTAGCCTCCGACATGTTAGAAGGCATAATTTGTCGTCCAATAGTTTGGATGTTGGGTAAAGCAGAAGTTTTAGAGGTGTCAATAATATGTCTCACGTTGGGATCCTTAACCTTGACAGCTAATATTACGTTCAAAATATCATTATATTTTTCGTAGCGATCAAGATCCTCAATCTCACTTTTCTCAGGTTCCTTTACGTCACCATTCAGAAATTCAAGCATATCAAATCAAGCCGAATTGAACAAACCTGTTTAGACGTATTGTCCAGCTAAAAAATCGCTCCTTTGCGTCTGTCAAGTCATCGACAGATTCGAGCATTGAGTCAAAGGAGAACTCACAGCGGTGAACCATTGTAAGTTCTCACACACCGTTAAAAATTTTCCTTGTATCTTAATCCTTTGAGACGGTACCAGCTTTCAGCTAGTATTACCTAGTGGATATAACTAAGACGAGATATCGAGTAAGCTGTGTGCGTTTGAGTGTGTGTGTATCATTGATACCAAAGGATGAGTAGCAATCTTATCTCCAATACATGGTGTTTGGATGAATTTTGTCAGATAGCGCTCACTCATATTTGCCCAACCAGTGGATAGTAAAGCTCATCCTTCAACGGTTGTTCCCAAAGTGTAAGCTCAGAATCACAAGAAGCCCTCAAAGTTTTAATATCAATATTAATATAGGTACTCAAAAAAGAGCTTGGCTCTAATTTTATAATTTAAAGTACAAGATAATGATATTAATTGATTGAGGATGATCTACGACGTCTTCAACGGCTAAAAACCTACCAAAGAAAAGAGCCACAGGTGAAAAATAAGGTCCTCCTGATGAACAGTGATGACACTACTAGGACAGGATAGTCAGTAAGCTGTGTGGAATATCCTGTGACAGGTTGTAGTTCTTTCTGACGAGTTGTCTTGCTCCTTGTGTATAAGTTCCCCGTCTCTCCCCTTGAGAACTCTCTCATCAGAGACAGCAATAAGCTATATTTCTACACCCTTCATATGTTTAACGTTTAGCAATGATAGTCCTAACCATGACCTTATCATTTTGGTTCTGAGACCACCTCCTTTTTCCTTGAAGTTGTTCACAAGGCAGGGAGAAATGCTTTACGCAGACCTTTCAACCAGTTTGTTGAATAGAGGTACTGTGGGACTCTCCCTTAAATTGTAAGGCATACCCACTAAACTCACTCCTATCCTACTCCTTAATACTTCATCTTCAGTAAATAAACATTCATATACTCACTTATTTCAGTAGTTTGAGTTCTGGTGTCAACTTATCAGTAGGCCTCTCCCGACGTTTTCACTTATCACATCCTAAGAACCGCGCACAAAGCTCTTTGAATGTTTACATTAGTCACGTCATCGGAACCCATGCGTCATTTCCACCAGTTCTCACCGTCAATTCTAGCTTCGACTTATCACAAAGCTCTCCGGACCCTTAAAATGTATCGCGTCGTTGGAACCGTGCATCATCTACACTAGAGGACGTCGAAACACAACTTGTTCATTTTGGCATCCACAGACAGCTCAGTCTGGCTTCCACACTATAGCGGTTGAGCTTCAAGGGTTGGTGAATCCCTTTCAGATACTGTCAGAATTATTAGGTCCTCCATAAGGTCCAACATAGTGACTGTTTAGCAAGTGAGGGGTATATAATCAGGTGAGTGATATATATAGAGCTGAGGATTCAGGGGCAAGGAAGAGGAAGAAGAAGAGAGAGGACAGAGAGGAGATCATCAAGATAACATCAAGGAGTCTTCATAATAAGAAGGACTCACCCAGACACCCTATCCTGCCTTGGTAGTGTCTTCGCAGTTCATTGGGAGAACCTTATAATCCATCTTCTTTTCTGACTGATACTAACGCCTCTGGCGCAGCAAACCCTTAGTTATTTCCCATTCCAGAGCTTACTTTATCTGAAAGTGGAGCCTATCTATTCCTGCGGCGTCCTTTAATAGCCCGTCAAGCATATATTGCCCTTTAGATAATGTCAGAACCTAAATAGCTAGGTCCACAACATTGCTAAAGGGTGTATAGATATATTCGATTACTGTCGCCGATAAAGAACGTTCAGGGGAATGATACGGACGAAGATACTAGAATATCGGTCTCACTATATTCTACACAGCTTACTCACTATCTTGTCTTAGTAATATCCTCACTAGTATCATTTACACTCGACTCTATCTCTAATGATAATTCGCGAGTTGGTGGTTTGACGCTGTTAGAGCCCCGATCAGAGGTTCTCGCTTATGATTACCCCTTCCCTCTCCGAAACGTAGTCTCTTCGAGGCAAGTTCAAGGGATCTTCGCGACCTGAGCAGTGAGAGGACCCAGAATCAGGTTCCAGGTGGACCTCCTTCCAACGAGAAAAGTCTCGTGTCAAAGGCCAAAATGGCGAATGGCCATTGCGATTCAAACTGGACGTGGAAACAAAGAGTATTCGAAACCTTGATGTGACACGAGCTGGTTGAATTCAATTTCGGAACGCCGAGAATCAAGCTTATCTCTCGGTTGCTCTGAATGCGAAAAAGGATAATTTAGCCTTAATCCGATGGAGAGCAAAATATTTATATATCAGAAACATTTTGGAATCTTCAAAGTGTCTTTGTCTTTTGCTTAGGGGGAAAACACGTTCAGATAGAAGATGCTGTTCTCCACAATAGTCTCCATTGCCGTTGCGGTAGTGGGAGCTGCGGCGCAAGATGACTACACCGTTGTTGGTTCATTGATATTTGGTCGTCACAATGACCGTCAAGCCAAGCCCGCCGCCATTCTATCCCCTCTAGGCGCTGATAGCCAGTTCAGTATGGGCCAATTTTATCGTGAGCGTTACTTTGGGATCGACTCAAGTGGGAATCATTTAGACAATGTTTCCACCACTATCTCTGGGCTGAATAAGGATGGTGTATTTGTTGATGGCCAGATCTATTGCGAAGCACCATCCTCCAATGTTATTCTTTTCAGTCATTATGCTTTTCTGCAAGGACTTTATCCCCCAATAGACATTGAGAAAACTTCAATGGTGAATGCCACCTTGGCTGAACTTGCCAATGGAACAATCGTTGACAACCCGCTCAATGGGTATCAGTATGTCAAGTCCTATATTCAAGAGAATGCTACTCAGGACTACATTTGGGTGAAGGGCGATGAAAACTGTCCATCTCTGAACAAGGCCATCAAACATGCGAAAACTACCGATGCTTACCAATCGTACTACAATCAGTCCAGTAGTTTCTTCAAATCTCTTTTCGATATTGAGTTCATCAGAGAGCAGTTTGATGAGACTGATTTGAATTTTGACCAAAGCATGTCTATTTACGATGAGGTAAATGTCAACACTATTCACAACGAGTCAGTTGCCGAGCAGTTTGATGAAGCATTGGTTACTCAGATCAAAAAATGGGCTGATCTTTATCAATGGGCCATCAGCGACAAACATGTTAATGTCAATCTCACAATAGGTGCACAGACCTTCATGGGAAGAGTTTTACGCAAGTTGAACACGACAAGAACCACTGGCAAGCCCTACTTGCACTACTTTACGGGCTCTTACAATAATATGTACCAGTTAGCCAGTGTATTGGATCTGGAGACTCAAAGTTCAAGATTCAAAACAATGCCATCATATGGCGCAACATATGTATTTGAGCTTCTGTCAGATGCCAAAAATGCCTCTTACGTTAAGTTTTTATTTAAGAACGGTACTGATGAAGCGGGATCTGAATTAACAGCTTATCCTATGTTCAACTCTTCGAATACAGTAATGTCTTGGGATGATTTTGTCGAAAATGTCAGATCTCTATCTCTCTCCAATGTGTCATCTTGGTGTGAGGCATGTGGGTATGGTGAAGTGAGTCCGGATAACATGCTGGATATGTGCGTTCCTGACTCTGATCTCTATGAGACTGCCGTAGAATTGAAACAAGATGGTGTTGACTTGAGCTCTGTCGATGAAAAGAAATCCAGTAAGTTATCACTAGCAGACGCCGGTGGAATAGGCGCAGGGGTGACCATAGGTGTTATACTGTTGTTTGGTGCAGCTATTGTTTTATGGAGGAAGATGTACAACAAGTCCAGACAAGCCATACTCCCAATAACAAAGGATGTAACATCTGGATCCTCTCTCTCCGACAAGCAATCGACTACCATCTCTACAGAACATTGATAAAGCTTAATATTAGGTCGTTAATAACTAGACTTTTTCACTCGTGGATTCCAGTATCTCATCAATGTTGGTGTCCGCGCCATTTACAGCGTCAATGTACTGCTCGTCTGTCAGGTTCGATTTAGGACCAGAATAGTATTTGCGCTTATAGACAAAATAGTACACCAAAGACAATATCCATATCCCAACGTTGATAACAACAGCATAGTTCATACTATGTTTGTCAACTTTCTTCGATTCAGGGAACATTGCCAAAACGATTATGAATAGCTGGAAGGCAATAGCTAGCCAGTTGACCACAGAAGAGACAATAGGGCCTCCATAGAATGCACCTGGCTTGAAAATGTCCTTCCCCGAAGTCATACGCAAGATTTGTGGCGTTACCCAACTGAAATAATTACCAATGACCGTGATGGAGAACAATGCGTTAGATGCCTCCGCGCCTATCAAAATAAGCAATCCAATCAACAAGGACACTATGGCAGAGAAAAAGACTGCTCTGAGTGGAACTGACAGCTTTTTGTTCACAACTTTGATGATAGAGGAGAAAGGTAGCCCATCATCTCTGGCGAAAGCCCAGACTTGTCTTGATACAGCAGTCATGATACTGGCACCCATCAAAAACTGACAAAATGCTGTTAGAGACATGAAGGCAATAGCCCAACGCTTCCCCAATGAATCGTAGAAAATTTGTGCAAGAGGCTGACCTGATGGCGTACTCAGGACTGAGACAAAGTCATGGTCGATACAGGCATTGATGACGATCATGATACAGAAGCCAACAACACCACAACCAGCAATAGAGCCTAGAATACCAATCGGAACAGACTTCGAAGGATTTATTGCTTCCTCTGACATGTGCACACAGGAATCGAAGGCACCAATAGTCCAAACTGCTGGCATCAGGCCAAAAAGCAAAAACGCCCAGCCATCGGTCCAGTCACTGGTGTTCTCAAACTTTCCAAAGATAAAGGCACCATCATTGAACGAACGATTCTTCGCCGTTCCAATAGGGAGAGCGATAAAGAATATCACAATCAAGAGGTTATTGGCAATAATAGACACAGTTTGAAGTTTGGCCACCGCACCCGATGCCAAGCAAGTGACTGCGACTTCTCCAAATATACAAGCAGCGAACACACCATACGATCTGGCATTCGTTATCTCAAAGGCACCATCTTTTCCAATGTAGACGGCACTCAGGATCTGGACAGCTAAACCATATGTGATGGAGCACACACCAGCAGAAAGAGCTAATGAGTTCGTTACTCCAACCACAAAGGAGAGAATGGCTTTCATTGAAGGTGGAGCATAATAGTAAGTCCAATAGTATAACCCACCCGAAGTTGGGATACTACTTGCCAGCTCTCCCATTGAAAAACCAATAGCGAGAATGAATATACTGGATATAAACCAACCCCAAACGAGCCCAGATGGCCCTGCACTCAACCCTCCTGCCATAGTACTAGCTATACTGGGAAGAAGACCCATAATACTGTAAGCAATACCAAACACCTGGATGGGTGTCATGTTTCGTTTCAACTCTTCCTTATAACCAATTTGGGCCAAAAGCTCCTTTGAGTCATGAGCCTCTCTAGCATTGATATAGTTGACTGTTCCAGCATGGTGAGAGGTAACCGATCTAAGAGATCTCAGTTGCGTCCCTTGTGGTGATATGTCTTTTGACATTATTCCGTTTTCAGATCTGAGCCAAGCTTCAGGATCTCCTTGGGGGAGAAATTACGCTGTTGTTATAGTTGCAGCTTATCAGGTGAGAGCCATGATCGCTACTTGACCGCCCAACTCAACTGATAAGCTCAACCGCAGGCTATTCGTCTCAATATTCCAAGGGCTTAAGATGCCGCCAGAAAGCGCCCTATTGTGTAGGCAAATTGTAAGGCTTTTCGCGGCGCGCGGCAATTCCGGCGGGTGATGTCCCGTTTTGGAGGGACTACCACAGTAACCAAACAAACTCATACTAGATGTAATCATTTACTTACTCTAGTGCTCGACTCATAGGCTAAGCTTATACAGAGGAACAGAACGATCATTCTGAGTAAGTTGAACTCCTAGTACTGGCAGAGAAATGCCCAGACACTTCGAGCCAAGAATTATAGTTCTGCAGTGAGTGTGACACAAAAAAAGCTTAAATTAAGCTCGGGTGCGCGCTGATTATCTAATGTAAATTAATTAGCCTAAATATTCAACGAAATAGACAAGCTGTCAAAGCTCTGAATGTAGGGATTGAGAAGAAGAGCATCTAACTCATAAGGAACCCACTGATTTGGCTTAAGACAAGGTTAAGGTTCGGCTACGCACCAGTAGAAGGATTTGAATCTGCTGATTTTTGGGGATTCTATATAACGCCTTTGTCGGTCTAGAACATCAGCTATAATGCCGCCGTTGACGCAGGGCGGGTCCCTTCCCAAAACGGTTGAGGCTTGACACATAAATCATAACTAGTCTCCGATTTACCCTATAAGGAATCACAAGATACGGTCTTCCTCGGTCAGGAGCAAGGTTTGAAACTTTGGCTAGTTCCTACAAAGTTTTAGATTTGGACTCAGATATATTAAAGGCTGGCACCGGCCAGAGTTACATGGGACGGGATGATCGATTCATTGGCGAGGTCGAAGGGCTGTACATGGCGAAAAACGCACCCTGTTATACTGGGCTACCGACTCGTGAGTACTCAATGACCATACATAACCCTCAGCTAGAAACACTTGATTTTTAGGAGAAATGATGGACAACTTAACACTTTTATGGAGCCCATTACTCAGCTCTGGCAAAACTAGGATTAATCAACATGGCGGACTACACCGCCAGAGGCTTTACTTAAAGGCCTTTCCATCGAAAGAAAATGGACAACCGTCTGGAGGTTGGGATCACAATCTCTAGACGCTGGAGGTGGAAATTTCCCCAAGTTATCTATTGTCGCTTAAATGTCGGACCAGATGAGCTGTCTGTTTATATTCACTCAGACTACGATGAAGCGCTACGAATATTCAGATGATAGGACTAGCACTTAGTGCGTCCTTTGGGAGTTCGTAAGCGGCACAGCTGATATTCCCTTCAGGACGCTGAGCGTAAACATCATGAAGGCTCCACTTTATGATCAGCAAGTTGCAACCCATATAACCTGTCCTAGTGGACAGGGTGGACATGTTCATGAGTGTGGATACCGAGGCTCGAAAAAAATTACCTGACAGATGCGCTGTAGTTGACTAGGCCTATCCTGCCAATACACATGTCCGTCTGGCGGTTTGCTAACCTTCTACGTCATGAGTCCAAACGCATTCGTGAAAGTACCGTAAACATGGCAACGGAGCTTATTGTCAGCTTATAGGTTATAAGTACGTTCGCCGTTGCTGCTGGTCGAACTTGGCAATCAGTGCTTCGACGCCCGTCGGCCATAAGCAAGTCACCAACCTTTAAATGTCCAAACGCGCTTCGAACTTTCACGCAAAGAGTCTCGACATGACTATTGACAAGTTTAATCCCCGTAACTAGTGAGTAGAATGAATTATACGTGAAGCTTGTCAAACCAAACCCCTGGATGAGCGGGCTCATTAGCAGACCACCGACATGCCCTTAATAGTCTACTCTATGCTCGTGCCTCTACCGATCTTGAGATAAGGTTTAATAAATTTGTCCATGTTTTTTATCGGACCAATCACAGAGCTCCAATGTAAGTCCATCCCCATGACCTAGACCATACGTTATGTTCGTCTACGGTGGAGCCTCAGGTACGGAAACCAAGCCTGAGTATGGAGACTAAACTTGCTATCTCGTATTAAAGGGGGACTAGGAAGTCCCACCAGAGACCTCGTAGGTCAGGGTCTGCCATATTCGAAGGGGAAAAGTTTTGGTGGGTACAGGCTCAAAGCTTGACAAGGACTTGATTCTCCAAAACACTTCAAAAACTCTCTTCAAGTTACTTCCTTGAGACCATCTTCTGAAAGCGGATATTAAACTTGTGGCGACTACAAGGGATTTCGAGGATCGTTTGCTCATTGATCATCGGCACACTGTACCGTAAATTCTTTAACTCTAGTTATTAAGACAATAAACTGGATAAAGCAAACCAGAGAACTAAATGTCCATTGCGAGGGAAGTTGATGATTCTTCAGCAGAGGCGCTGTGGCGGATGTATGCGAAAGCTAAAGCATCACTTCCATATAAGGAGAGAATGCAAAATCTCACTTGGAGGATGATGAGCATCAAACTGTTGAAGAACAACACTGCTAACGGTCTCCACGCTAACAAAACTTCTCTTGGAAGCAACTATCAAACAACTGAGAGCATACATTCACTTCAATCTTCAAACCACTCACCACTGATAGCAATGGAGAAGCCTAACGAAGGGTTCAATAACGGGGACGAGTATCTCAACTTTGGAGACATAAATCCAGACTTCTTACCAGGAAATAAGCCAAAGGTCACATCGAATTTGACGAAGTTCTTCATGGGACATGATGATCGGGCTCAAAATAGGACGAAGTCTACAAACGATCCAACCTCTGATGATTTCGATTACGTTGCGCACATAAAGAAGATAGGACAAGAGGAGTCCCATCAGGTTTCAAATTTGCTCGAGAATCATGACATGTTCAAGAATGTTTCTGATATACCAGCTCACTCAGCGCCAACTAATATACCCTCCAACCACAGTATCCCTAGCGACCATCATTTTGATCCTCACAGTGTTGCCTCAAGTTACCACAACAACGGCTTGAACCACCAGTACAGCTCGAGTTATTTGAATTCCCCAAACCATGACTTGCACTCCTATCTGGATCCTCTAGATACCATAAGCTCTTCATATGAGGCACCTTCGAGCTTCCAGCATGTTTCTTCGAGCTTTAATGAGAACTCGGAATTCTTGCAATCAGTTTATGCTCAATCTTTGAATTCGCCGGCGTCTTCAGCAGTGCAGACTCCAACCGTTGAAAGTGGCTCTTTTTTTGAAAGTTATTTCAACGGATCCAACTCAAATCGAAACAGTATGAGCTTTGCTAACCAGATGAGGGGTGTACCCTCTTCCACATCGTTCACTAACCCCATCCCCTTCGAGAGCGGCAGGCAGTTGCAGAATGATAACGAGGATATCGTCATGCTTGATTCGAATGAAGCTAGTGCCCCATCGCTATCTACTATGCCGTCAGCAATGACATCGAGAAAACCTTCTACTGCATCCACTATAAAGAAGAAGCCTACGAATTCGAAGCTAACCAAGTCCAAAAGAAGCTCATCGAGTGCTCAGTTATCGACACTTGGGTCAAAAAAGAGCGAAAATGCTGTGACGGCAAACAGTAACACGAGGTGTACGAACTGTAATACACAAACAACGCCATTATGGAGAAGAAACCCAGAAGGTCAACCACTGTGCAATGCTTGTGGACTTTTCTTGAAATTGCATGGAGTTGTACGTCCACTTTCTCTGAAAACTGATGTCATAAAAAAGAGACAGAGAGGAATGTCGAACTCAGCAAAGGGCTCTAGCACCCAGCCTTCTTCACCAAACAAAGCTCAGGTTAATGGGGCAAAGAAAACAGGAACCAAAAAAGAAGAAAAGCGGAAGAGTGCTCCCTCAGCGAACGGTAAGAAGAAACAAGACAGTGCCACACCGAACTCACAAGGTACTAATACTACAATGGAGCTATCGGATGTTGGAGGAGAGAGTGTGTTGCCTGATTTAGAGTTTTTGGACAGTTCCAAGCATCCTGGTTCTAAAACGGGCGCGGGCGGGAACAGCTCTAACCCCTTCGGATTTGACAAAGAGAGCGGATTTCAGTTTAGCCCCGGTGTGGACTTGGACCGTCAGCATAGCAACAATCCTGCCACGCCTCCTGGTGAGGGAGCGCCTAATAATAATTGGGAATGGCTGACGATGGCTTTATGAATTTGATCATGTGTGTTTTTGTTACTTGATTTGGCTAGAGTTTATTCTATTACGCAAGTTTTTGATTTTTTGGCACCTATTGATTTTGTAATATTGAGACGTTTCTTTTCTGGGGTTACGATTGATTCTAAGTTGACACGTCTAGCTGGTTCTGCAAATTGATTTATTCGATCACAACTCAGCTAATTAATATACCGCTCTTTACGTATTTCTGGGTTTTGAAGAAACTCCAACAACTCCGTAACGGTCCGTAGTCATCTCCAGAATGCCTGCAGAGCTTACTGTCTCCATAACATCCAAATGTGTAGTGAGTGATTTTTGATACTCGAATGGATTTGTCTTTCTGTACCTCTGAGACCCAGATGATTCATCTTCTCGAGAGGGAGCAACCTTAGTGTCTTCCATGATTCTCCGGACCCTACTGTCATTTAATTTGGATCCTGTGACAGATAAGCCCCGAGACTTGTGTGATCTGTAAGCCGCTCGAGGCCTTCTTAAATTCATGGGCCCAGAATCAATCTCAAAAAGATCTAAGCTAGTGGAGTTGTTTATGGTATCAAATCCATCAACTGAGGAGATAGAATGGTACCTTAAAGAATCTTTTGTTCCACGCCCTAGGAAAATTCGCTCCTCGTCTTCATATTCCTGCATACGCGACTTTGCTTTGGTTTCCGAATGCATCTGCTCCTTTCCTCCGTTAGAGTCACCATCCATCTCCCTCAGTCCACCATCTGAGATCATTCGTTCGGTCTCCCTATATGTAGGTATATCTTGTGCATCAAAATAAAGACTTTCGAGCAGGGGATCCAAATCTGAGTGCTGATCTTGATCCGAATGCGATACATTTTGAGCATCTATAGAAAGACTGGCCAAATCCCCAATTTGAGGCTGGGCTCGGATTGTCGAGTTGACATGACTGAGACGAGGCGCGTCGACAAGCAAGGCATATAGAAACTCCAAAGTTGAGCACTGTAAATGTACCTTGTCTGAAAGTAATAACATTTGAAACAAGAGCACTAACATGTAATTCTCAAGCCCATGAAGGAACGTGTATATATGGAACGGCGCATGCAAATAGTTGGAGGCCGGCTGATGGCCGTCGACAGATTCCCGGAACTTGATGAGCGTCTGTATATAATCCGATTTCAATATATCCTGCTCATTTCCAAGAATTCGGCTCTTGAGACTTCCCTCACCCATGACTTCTGCCAAGTCTGTAATTTCGTACAAGAGGTTCCTCACAACGGTTCTTGAGTTCCTTTTTGACATCAATTCCCGAGTATCCAGGAGACGAAAGGCGATCGAGACTGCATCAAACGATATAGAAGGAATACATTTCATCCATATCATCTCGCTCAACCGTCGACCATCACCGCTTCCGAAACACTTTGTGACACTTGCTAAGCCTTGAAGTATTTCTATCAACCGATTTAGACTTGTTTCACCCTCCTGTTTTAGGTAAACATCGCTTATGGTTGAGTAATTTTGAATAATTGAGTGGTCGTGCGTACCTTTGATCGGGTTACAACTGTATCCAATAGATAGCTCATATGGAGGATCATTAAAAAGCTGAAACTCTGAATCTCCAATCGGTTTGACGTCACAATCTGCAATCATGCTCAAGCAAATTAGTTGAGGTAAAATTTGATGAACAATACTCTCAAAGTATACACCGAGTTCGGCGTCCGCTATAACCAAGGTTTCAGAACAAACCAGATCACTGACAGAGGCAAGTGACTTTTTGAGTAAGGGAATACTGGGTAGAGCTAGGTATATCAAATCGAATACCTCTGAAGGACTCGATTCGGTAACCTCCGCTAACGAGCTATGACTGTTGTTGCTGATAGAAAGGACCTGACTTTCACATTGCGACGATGTCCATCGGAACACGGTCCCCATATATGAAGAGACCCTCGTGAGGTCGACCTTATCATTTCGTGAGGCACAGCACCAAGCCATGAAATGTGCAGCGGGTGTATCACCAACTTAGCGCCAAAGTTAGTCATTTCCCGCCAAACTAAATATGCACGGTTTCCACAAACCAATAAGGACCTTCAACTTCGACATGGGTCATCTACCGATCTCTGTGAAAACCAAGTAAGCTGGAGATATTTTGAGTAGCCGGCTGTTTGTGTAAACTGAGATCATGGCCTGGTGTATAATTCCAGATTGGTTTGCGCCGCATTCAGGTACTACTTTACAGAATATTTCTTTTCAATTCTCATATATGGTCGTATT
This sequence comes from [Candida] freyschussii, assembly GCA_003707735.2. Lineage (NCBI taxonomy): Eukaryota > Fungi > Ascomycota > Saccharomycetes > Phaffomycetales > Wickerhamomycetaceae > [Candida] freyschussii. Next base: position 43,281 of record PPLE02000031.1, on the reverse strand, counting down.
CAAGAAGCTCCAGGGGAGCCGCTAGTGGTCTAAACGATTTCGGTTCATGTAGATTGAGAGTATGCCTTCTCGTACACCCTGTCATCTTTGACGTCTGCTTCGACGACTTTTTTGATTTCTTCCATTTTCTTGATTTGACTTTCCCATGTTTGTGAGGATTTTTTCTTGCTCTTATCAAATAGCTCTTTATCTGGTTCTCTATAACTGTTACCTATTCTGTCCCACAACGTCGTGAATTGTCCATAGTTATAGTTGAAATATAAGTGGTGTATGGTATGACAAGCAGCACCATTAACGATCGGGTCATTGGCCATGTATTCACCGTCATGGATCATAACAGTCCAGAAGTTGACAAAGGTGAAAAGAATCAAATAGCTCAACTTGTGGAGAGGGAAAAGAAATGGGTAGATATGGTATGGTAGAGACTGTGCGTAACCATCGACTGGGTGGAAGGCATGAGAGGCGAAAGGGGTCGTGACTAGCCACTTGTGGTGTGGCTTGTGGAGACGTTTGTATAACGGAGGCCAATGCAGTCCTCTATGAATTAGGTAAATTCCAAAGTCAGTAAACATTATGAATGCAGGGTACTGCAATAATATTGACCACCAACCCCCCTTCACAGAGTCAACATCCCAGTATAGCTTCGAGTATCCTTGTAGTTCTAGAAGGAACCAAGGTAAGGTAAGCAACACCATACTAGGAATCGAGGTGATAGCTTGGCGTATTTCCAATGACATCTGATTCTTCAAATATCTAGGGTGGTTGAAGATGGCCTTGTCAAATATGAAAACGTAACTGAAAGAGGCAACACCGAGATATAGCAGCCATCCGAAGATCACCATTATAAGAAAAAGCGATATGGCTTGTCTAATTATGTTCGATCTCGGCAAGAGCGAGGAGTAAGTGTAAGCAGTAGTGCGGAACCAAACGGGCAAGATACCGTATTTCTCCTTCTCGGAAAACTCATTGATGATATTGTAGATCGCATTGGAGTTCAAAGCTCTCTGTGCGGGATCACTCAAGAAATCAGCGTAAGAGCTGTTACTGAGAGCTAGTGACTCCCTTACTGAGACCGGTAGTTTATTGCAGAGCGAAGCAGGAAATAGTCTAGCGTAGACATAATCTAGCAAGTAGGCGTCCGTGAATTCCAGCACAAGATCCATGTCTGTTTGTCGTAGAGATGATAGCCAGCTAATGAGACTTGGTGAAATAGTGAACAGAAGAAGAGAAGTATTCGTGTGTTTATACTCATAAATAATTTTCTCTAAACGAGAGCAGAGCCCCAGCTTGTACGGTTGCGTCGCGCACGAACGGTGTCGTTTAGCTCGTTTAGCTCGTTTGAGACAAACGCGTGAGATTTATTTGCGATGGGTTAAATCTTTGCAGTGTGCTAAATCTCTCTTTCAAGCCAGTGACTCGATAGTTTACTAGTAAAAGAGTCTTCAAACCGATCGGCTGACCTTTTGCGCCTAGCGCTCGGTTCCGCTTGCCATGTGAATGCTTTAGTTGGATTCTTGGTAGTTACTTTCACTCTTATTGCTATTATACGAGGGTTATGCGCACCGTAGAATGGGGCCATTAGTCAAATACATGTCCTGATCAGATTATTCAGTTACGTGTTGCTCTAAAATAGTCAGTAACACGATCTCCTCCCTCGAAAAAATGAGCGGATCCATCTTTAAGGTCGTCCCACTTCAAACGGTTTAGATCACCCTCCTCACGAGAGCCTCTTGTCATGAGGTCTGCACGAAGCCATTCCAAGGCCAAAGGATGTAAGCTGTACACGGCTTGGATTTTTATGAGGTCCTCATCTGTAATCTCAATCACAGGGTCATTCATGTGTTGTTGAATATCATCGCCATCGTTCCCAGTACTGCCTTTTGCAAAGACAATGTTCTTGCCATACTCAAGATTTTTTAGCACATTACCACTTTGAATGTGTATAACATTTGTGGGCCATTTCCCTAATCCGTCAAAGATATGGGTAGCATAGATTATTGCACATTGTCTAGTTTCTGTCTCCCTTTTCAAAAAGGACAAGAGCCTTTGCCGAACGAGGACATCGAGATCCACTGTGACTTCGTCTAACAGCAACACCTTCCAAGGCTTGAGTAACCCCATTGCTAATTGTACACGCCTTCTCTCACCATCACTCACCTCGTGCATTCTCCACTTGAGGTCAATGTCAAGCAGCTCGATTAGTTCATCACGTCTCTCTTTAAAGACGCTACCGCCGATAGAATCGATTAGCACCGGCACAGGTATGTCTCTTCTAACCACTGGATTTGATGCCCATTCAGTACCAAGATATGTAGTTATATTCGAGGCATCTGAGCCGCCTCTGAAAGGATCATGTCCACCAATGGCTATTCCCCCTAAAGTACTAAGCGTTTTCCCAGCAAGGAGTTTCAACAGCGTAGATTTACCTGCACCGTTAGACCCTACCAGTAAGGCCCGGGAACCCCATGGTAACTCGATATTGATATTTGCCAGCCCAACTTTCCCATTGGAAAACTTATACGTAAGGTGATCGGTCTGTACAGCGAACTTATCAGACATGATTAGAGCTTTTCAATACTGTCAATTGAAGCCACTTGAAAGGGTTCCATCAGCCTGTGATTTTTCACTACAGGCTGAACTGTCGGTAAGCACAACAGGGCTCACTACATGAAATCAAGCGTTTGATTCCGAGAGCTAGTAGCCCTATTCCACTCACCAGGAACGTAAAAAAAGGCAAAACAATGGCATTGGGTGCTGAAGATGATATCTTCAAAGAGAGCGAAATCCCTCTAGCTGACGAAGATGATGAAGAGGACGAGGAAGATGATGAGCTTGACGCGCTAGAAAAGGATAATGGGCCAGAGGATGAAGAGATGGACGATGATAACGACGACGAAGATGGCGGTGAAGACGGGGATGAAGACGAGGATGAAGATGAAGAGGATGGGCCAGAAAATGGCGTTGATCAAGTTGAGGGTGGGACCGATCCAGCTCCTATCCCAACAAAGTTAACAGATGATGAGTCGAGAATACTGACGTTTTATAACACGCTTCTCATGAAGGCTAAACTTGCGGAATCATACGAAGTCAATCCTGTTGTGGCTATTCCCTACTCATCTGCGATTCACTCGATTGCTCTGCCAAAAAGTTCCAAATGGTTGTTCACCGGAGGTGAAGATGGGTTCATAAGGAAGTACGACTTTCTGGGATCCATAGATGGAGAAGTTCAACTTACAGCGGCTCAAAAGCACTCACTTGTCGATCTGATAACGAATGCTGGTGTTCTTCTAGGGTACTGGGAAAACGAGATACCAATCAAGAGAAGCGAGGTAATCTCTGATACATATCAGCCGAAGTTATCACCAGTGTATTCCTTGGCAGTCGAGAACAATTGTCTATGGCTATTGAGTGGGTTATCATCTGGAGGTATCAACCTCCAATCAATAAGGCACAATGAAGGCACTATCGTCCATCATTTCAAAGGGCACACAGATACAGTATCGGTTCTTCAATTGAACCAGCGACAGGACAAATTCCTGTCTGCAAGTTGGGATAAACTCATCCACTATTGGGACCTCAATACAGGAGCGATATCAGGATCCTTCAAAGACTCCACGGGACAGGTCAGCTCTTTACAATTTAGACCAACAGGTGGTATTGATATCGAAGAGGTACAACGGCAGGCGAATGCTGACGATGATGATATGGACTCTTTATTTGGGGATGAAGATAATGAAGGTGCAAAACATGCTGGGGAAGGACTACAGAACCAAAGTTTTGATGAAAATATATTCTTGTCGTCTTCCATCGATGGAACAGTTCACATATGGGACGTCAGGAGCTCCCAATCTGCATTGAAGATCAAAGCACCAAAGGGAACTCCACCATGGTGCGTTTCAGCCTGCTGGTCTCAAGATGGTAACTCGATATTTGTTGGAAGAAGAAATAGTACAGTGGAGGAGTTTTCTTTAAGAATGCCATTCAACTCAAGTGGAGAAGCGAAGGCCTCAAAAGTTCTGAAATTCCCACAAGTCTCAGGTGCGGTCACCGTAGTGAGAACTTTGCCAAATCATAACCATATACTCTGCGGCTCGCATGATAACATCAGAATTTATGATTTGAGGCTTCACTCTGAGTCACACAAACGGACCCCCTTCCTTATTGTACCAGGTCATCACGGTGGTGTCATATCTGACGTTTTATTTGACCCAACATACAGATATATGGTGAGTGCCAGCGGCAATAGAGGCTGGCAAGGAAACAGTACTGATACTGTTTTCATTTATGAGGTTGCAACTGCCTGACCTTCATGTATAGAATAAAATTAAAACTCTGAATAAGGTCCCAGCTCCCCAGTCATTCTCCAAATAGCGGACGTAAAGCCTGGTTCAAGCTATTCCACGTATTGTGATGCCAAACCCCGTGCTCCTGTCGATTAAGTACCATCTCAACCACTACACCGATCAATCCAACAGTGAGAGAGAACTTGACTAGATTTTGGTTGCGTTTGTTTTTTAGCACCTTTGTGATAATAGAGGTCTTACCTTGTGTTGAATTATGATCTTTTTTGCACTCACTCAGTTGCTTTGTAAGGAGCTCATCAAACGAGATTTCCAATCTTGAGGCAATCGTTTGATGAATCACTTCCCCTAAGGGAACAGAAGATGTTCTCAAAACGCTGTAACTTCCTAGCCTTTTAAAGGTTTTCAATCGACTAGGGGGCACTTTCTTCATAAGCTTGTCGGCATCTTTGATGGCGAGCCTGATGTCATCCTCGTTGACGTCACTGAGTAACTTTGCCAGAGAATTATGGACAAGATCCTGTCTTGTCAAAAGGTCGAGATCGTCATCGAACGCGTCCACTTTTTCCAAAATATGATCTTGTCGGTTTAGCATCAAAGCCACGTATATATAGACTGCGGTCATTATTGACCCCGATAACAAAATATGGTCGAAAATAAGACCGAGTGTTGAGTCATTTCTTATGTCATGAGTGAAAAGAGTAATTATTGGTGATAAGCAATAGATTGGCTCCAATCGGTTCAAGTATGCTGCTTTATAGAAGACTGGGTCCAGCTTTTTTGTTAACTCTGGAATCAGCCGAAGAATATGCAGAGAAGATGCTATATCGGGCATCATGAAATCTCTTAAATGACAAAGAGCAAACACAGACATTGTGCAATATGCTGCTTCGGTATCATCACCAAATACCAGCAAGAAAAGAGCACATATATCGTGAAACCCCTGGTAGTAGGATAACCTTGGGTTGCAGCGTAGAAACCTCACAATCATCTCGTAGAGTTGATCTCTAAATTTGGCTTTGTCCTGCACATCCAGGCGACTCAAAACTTGTGTTCTATCGACATCAAGCTTTACTTGACCTTCATCTCTGTGATATGGCAAGTCTTCATAAGAGTGGGTTTTATCCTTGACCACATTAGCTCCGATCAGAATGGGCCAGACAGAAGCTCTGGATTTATTACTGCAAAGGCCTGCCTTAGTCCTGGCTACTGCCTTCTTGAAGTCCTCAGGCTCAATTGCTCTATGAGCAGCCTTTTCGGAGTTCATGAAGTTTAATGTTCCACGCCTCTGAACAGTTTGCTGTGCGTCCCCGGTCTGGGCTTTTTCTATCAAAACTTGACAGAAAAGCCGTAGTGTTTTAACCGCTCATCAGTGAGAGCAGAATGGCGACCTATTCAGAGGTGGAACTCATACGAAGCGGCCCGTTCTCCATTATAAATAAGGCGCGAGACCCAAACGGGAGAACTGTAGCACTCAAAGTGACAACTCCCGATGAAGACAGACCGCCGCATTGTTCACGCGATGAGCTGAGGATATTGAAAGGTTTAGCTGGTCACGAAAACGTGGTGCCTTTGCTGGATTCGTTCACCCAGGACCTCGGAGACTTGGTGATGGTGTTCCCATTCTACCCATTGACGTTGACGAAATTTCTCGAGCGCAGCTCATCTGGCGCTAGGCCAAAGTTCAATCCCTATGCATCGCTTGGAACCGGGAACACTATTGATCATGGAGACGGCCCCAAAACTAAAAACACACTAAAGTTGGAGACCTCAGTTGACATCATAAAGGGCATCGCTGGCGGACTTGCCTTTTTGCATTCTCAAGGGATCATTCACCGTGATATAAAACCTGATAACATTATGTTTCAAAGCTACGAACCCAAACCTGTGATCATCGATTTTGGAATCAGTTACAAGTATCCAAACAATTTTGGTAAAGAACCTCCAGCAAACAAGATTTGCGATGTCTCAACGGGGATCTATAAAGCGCCCGAGTTGCTGTTCGGTATAACCGATTACTCCTACGGAATTGACATATGGAGTCTCGGTATTATTATGACCATCATCTTCAGTGAGAACCTCAAACCCATCTTTGACGAAGAAAATATCGTTGATTTTCGATTGGCAAGCCTTATCTTGTCAACATTCGGGGCACCATCATTGGAGAGCTGGCCTGAGGCTCGCAAGTCTCGCACGTTTTCTCAAATGGCAATAGTTGAAACCTCAGGGAAACCAGTGGAGCTACTACTGCCTCGAGCCAACGATAAGCTTCGGAATACGTTTCAAAAGATGATGATTTACGAGTCGAGTCGCAGACTTACGGCCCAACAGATTTATGACTCATTAAATAATGGCATTTTAATCACGAACTAAAAAGATAAGGTATCGCTTCTCATCACATGCTAAGTATCACTGTGGTACTCTCGCTCATATTTTCTCTCCAACTTCAGAAACTCTATAAGATCATGCATCCTCGACATTTCCTTTTCATTTATAATGGCTTCTCTCTCGAGTTCTGCAAATGTATCGTCACCGTCAAAGTAGTATCCATTTTTGTAGTAAACCAGGTTCTCCTTGTATTTATAAGAGGGTGTATCACCTGATATGGTAGAGACTTCACTATATTCGCTATCGCTCGCTGTAGTGTCCGGGCCTTCAGAGTTCTTGAGAATATGTAATCTTGATTTTTTGTGTTCTTTCACTGCTTCCTTAATGCCAGCCGATATTCTAGGGGTCAGCTGTGGTAGTGGTAATAGATCAGCACCCTTGTTATGAGTTGATACTCTTCTCGATTTAGGGGAGCCTGAGTTCAGTTTTAGTGAGTATTCCTCTTCTCTCTCTTGTTTTTGTGACTCTACACCTATCGCCTCCGGTTCAGATAGGCGTAAAGGTATGTCACAGGAAGCCCTTGTTTCATCGACTTGACCACTCACATCATCAGTTTGCCTTTGATGGGCCAAATACTGTTTTTTAACAATGTTTCTTTGAATCAAAGAAGGCGTCAATGGGGTTGTAGGAGGTCTTTTTTTGTCCCTTGTTTGTACTTGCACGTTATCGATAGCTGGATTTCTGAGCTTCAGAGGCGTGCCTGATTTGCTTTCGGGAAATTCAACAAACTCTTTCCAATCAGTGCTCATTCTGCCGATATTGCTAAAGTGTGTCGATGATAGTAAGCACCTCTTTCATCACTTATATCTTTTTCTTTGTTGACGTGCAAGTGAATTTCATTGTTTACTTTTTTCCCGAAACGGGTCTCGAATACCAGGGTAACAGTACTTTCACCTATAGGTAATGACAGATAGTACTTGATTTATTCGCTAGAGTTGTAATGATAATTCCTGACGTTGTTGAAGACACGATATAATTTAGAAACATTTATGTTTTTAATTTCTTGCTTATTCAATCGTAGAATCACTCTATTGTATATGTCTATATATCTATTGAATGTGTCATATCTTCACTGGATATGCCGCTCTTTGGAAAAAGGCTGTGAAACTCCGAGACAGAAGCCTGTCATAGTTGTTGATCTTAATATGAAGGTTTTCTTCTATGTCATCTTCAGTTGATAAGCCGAGAACTTTTCTTCCATCAATGTTCTCTAGATCACGCTTAGCTTGGCCCCTTCTGTTAAGCAGTAGTTTCCGTATATGCCACTCTCTCAAAGGAATCAAGAACATGAATGCCAAAATGAAAACACAACCTGCAAATATCTGGGCATAAAAAAATGGATTAGACAGTGAATCATCTCTCAACGACAAGGCGATAACTTCGACAAACAAGACAAAAAAAGCCATCACCATGTTCAAGAAAGACCACGCACATGCAAACTCTTCAGGCTCGAAAGCATCCGCGATTAGAACCGAATTCATCACATTACCTACTCCCAATGTAAAACCCAAACACAAACCGCACACAATTAAGGCAGCGAATGATCTCGCAACCAACCAAAAGCCAAAAATCAAAATAATTATCACGATATTGAGAGTCATGGAATAGTTTACACGACCAACATATGCATCGGCAATGAGTCCCATAGTAGGGCGCCCAAGAGCTTGTGCTGCATTCATCAAAGCCGTTAACGACGAAGCTTGATGTTGGGAAAATCCCAGAGCAGTAGCAGACGATGAAAATGAGAAAAGTGCCATGTTATAGCCTAAAAGTGCCAAGGAAAACCAAAGAGTGATATACCATAGTCTTGCAGTACGCAAGATCTTGAAGCTGAACATTGCCTTCAAGTTTGCATTCAAATTTTCCATGTTTATCTTTTGTCTTGGAGGTTGGTTCCGTCTTTTGATGAAAAAGATGGCAAACGCCATTGTGACCGTTGATAATATTGCCACCATCTTCAGCGACCACCTTTGGTTACCTGTTCTTTGAATCATTGCATTTATCGATAACGAATACACCAACCCACCAAGGCCGGTACCTGCACATAAAGCACCGGATGCAAGCGCTCTCCTTTTCAAGAACCAATTTGGGACAATAGTACAAGCTGGAATGAATAGGAAGGAATATGCTATCCCAACCACGACGCCCTGGCAAACATACAGCTGCCATAGCTTCGTAGCAAAAGAAGCCAAGAGATATCCAGCAAAATGCGCAGCACATGCAATGGACATTGTGAGTTTGAAACCGATCATACGATCTGCAATCATTGCAAACGGAGCAAAAAACTGTGCCATAAAAACAATCATACCAGCTATCCATGCAAAATCCATTCTAGTAGCTCCAGGAAAGGCATCATTGTCGATGTAGTATGCTAAAAACACACCAAAAGCACTATTATTACCCCAGGTCGAGAAAAGAATAAGAAATGCACATAAAACGCACACCCAACCATAACCGCCATCGGGAGGAAGATCCAAAGTTCCCGTGGATTGATTGGTAAACACCTTCTCAACTGTTGATGCTCTTCTCTCATTCCCTCTTGATGCTTCCTCATCTATTCTCGACCGCCTATGCTTGAAATTAAGCGCATCCTCAACAGAGAATTCCCTTTTGAGTCTTTTCTCAAGGTCATTCTTCGCATCCTTTTCCTCTTTTATGATTGATTCATTATCATCCAAGATCTGGTCCCTCAAACTGCGGATTCTCTTTACACGCGGTGTAGCATCTTCAATTTGCAAAGGCTTGACAGTCTGCTGTTCGGCGTCTGAGTTGTAAGAGGACGATAGCGACGACCTAGACGAGCTCTGTGTACTGACCGCATCCTCGGAAGCCGACTCTACACGGAGCAGATCGTTCTCTGTCTCAGAGGCGTTCCCCCCGTAGTTCGCTTGACTGGGGCTCATTGCTTGATAAGGCCTTTATTGTAGTGCATCAACCTGTGGTGCCAACTTGAAGATCTGGTATTGTTATGACGCTGATTGCTTAGTTCAAGGATAGTGGCGTCTAGTAGTCTGGCACTTGTGTCGCTGTATCCATTGACGAGAGCGTGTTCTATATTGTGGTACAGGTTGATGAGCAGGGGGAGAATAAATTTGATAAGGAAAATTTGTTCGGGGAAATTCTCTCACATGGGACAAAATTTAATTACTGTGCCTGTAGTGGGATCTTGACGAATTGTTCATGAGTGAGCATTGGGTGTGAATCAGGGTCAAGGCTTCCCTTACTACTCGCTTAGTCTCACTTGAGCATATCCAAACATCGCGAGCTAGTTCTCATTCAGCCGCACTGATATACAGCTTATGCTGATGGTGTTAAACTCCGAATGTAGATTATCTCGCATTTCCATAGCTAATTAACAGGAGGGTCTTCAAAATTTTACGCTTTTATCAGTTACGGTAGACTTAGTAGTTCATCAGTGTGAACCCGTAGGACAGAGACATAAATTGACATCATCATTAACTTAACATAACATCTCATCATTACAGGCCCAATGAAATGCCCAAATACCGTAGCTGCTGATCCTCGTCGTTGCTCAGGTCGTTCACGAGAACCTTCAAATCAGAATTGAACTCGTCAAAGATTTTTAAAAGATTTTCATGTATAGTTTGGCTTCTCTTTTCAAAAATTGCGTTGTCGTAGCCGGGAGTGCTTCCTTCCAAAAGTAGCTGATGGAGTTCCAGCTCAGAAAGGATAAATTGAAAAGCGAGCTTTATCAAGAAATTTATCTGGTTGATGTAGAACTTGTTTGAAGTTTTCCCTCTGCATGAATTGGAGGAGGCATTGAAAAGCTTGTGCTTACTTATAGAGTTTAGGAAATTAGAATGAACTTGTCGAATATCATCGATGGTGAGCTCTTCAAATCCATGCTCTAGCCTAGTAAACGTTGGTTCCATACCATTGACCCTGTTAAGATAATCACTGCTTGGTTTGAGTGTGACCATAGAGATATTGGGACCTCTACCCGTCTTCGTAACAGGAACGGTTCGACCTTCTTTGTGACTAGAGAAATAGGTAAAGAAGTTGTGTGACGAAATGTCAATGATTTCGAAAAAAATATAGCTTTCCACGGATTGTACAAACCGCTGTATAAAGTTATGAATCAGCCTGAGCCTTTTGAGTTTTTTGTCTTTGGTCTTATTGATACGCCTTGCCTGCAGCCATCCGCTTTGAAACAAATACCCCAGTCTTTTGATTTTCCATAGGTGGTTGAATACCCTTAGGTATTCCTTTTTATGGTCGTTTGTTGTATTGTTTAAAAGAGAGCTCAAGGGGGGTTCAATCCTGAAATCAATGGTAAAAACATCCCAACCAACACTACCATGACCAATAGCTAGTAATCTCGCATCCAAGTTGTGTATAAGACTGGTTTTGTCGTTATTGCTCAGGTCATATCTTGGAGTGCTTTGTAGAACTGATTCGTGTAATAATTTCGTCAACTGGTGACCAGTGAGCGAGCTGGAAGGCTCCCCCAAAAGCTCACCACCATTCAAAATGATGCTACTCACAAAATCCCCTTTAGCCATCAACAAATAATCACATAGTGCCCTCACAACGTCCAAGATATGAGATTTTTCATGAAGTGTATATGTGAGGTAGTTTAGCACTTCATCATGCAGGTTTCTGATGAGCTTGTGAAACTTCGATCCACTGAAAACTTCACCCTTCTGAATCTTCACAGTTTGGAGTGATATCTTGGCTCGCTGGGAAAAGCCCGCCGTCCATTCAGTTTCCTTACAGATGAACTTTAGGAACAGATTAGTGTATCCAATCGTGAAAATGTTTTCCGCAAGCTCTATGGGAAGAAACAAAGGTATTTTGGATTTCAAGAGCTGAAGCTCAAGATCAACATGGTCTGCCCTTTCCCATGAACTATCAACAAGCCGACCGATGAAAAAGTCATCGAACCTCTGATCCACTTCTCCATTGACCACCCAGTTCCCAAGCGCATTGATAAAAGGTTCGAGTATATAATCAAACATTTCTCTGGCGCAATTCTCAATAATGGCGTCACCGTAACCAGTGTACGAGTAAATGAGTGATAATAACTCGTACCCATGCAGTCCCATGGTCTTTTTGAAGATGAACGATAGAAACCTGAGTACCACTATTGAATCATATATGTCAGCGTAGACAGACTTCAAGGTAAAGCTCTGTTTGAGTGATATCGTGTTGACAACCTGGACATAAATTGCGAGCTGATCAACAACGAAACTGATCAAAGCCACTTTTATCTGAGAGTCGTGCCTCTTTCTTTTGAGATCTTCCACCATCTCAGAAAGGTTTCGATATATTACTCCTGCCTCGAGAATCAAATGCAGCATACCACTAAGTCCGTTATTCATATTATCAGGTAGAGCGATACTGCCCTCTTTGTAAGGCAATAGATCCGACGTTACCCCAACTAACGTGTATGATATATACTTCAGAATGTCCCTTTCAACAACCTGGTTTTCAAAATAGGGGATGAGGATATCCTCCAACGTGGAGGCCCACCTATCTTGTACGTTTGTGGCAGTATACACTGATCTCCTATCTGACAAGTGATCAAAGTTCATGTTTTCGAAGGAGTCCACGGTTGGCGGATAATTTGCAATGGATCTATTATCGGTAAACGCGTAACCTCCATTTGAGTTCCCTAACGTTGTTCCGTATTTATTGGGTCTTGTTGCCGCGTTTTCGAATCCCCTTGATCTGTTTTCCAGTGAGGTGGTCAAAAACATCAAATACTGAGCCACCGAGCTCGGTGAAGTAACTCGTAAGAGCTGGTTCACAATCACTTTGAGCTTCTCAAATGATGCATCTGTAATAACAGCGTGAACATCAACCATTACCTGATCAAGGTCATACAGATTAGTCGCGTCAAACTTTTGTTCAACCAGCCGCAAAAGGTCATCGTAAACGGCTTCAACATATTCCTTGCCTAGGTCCGGAGGAGTAGTAGCATTTACCAGATGGTAAAGATATGACCTTATATCTCTATCACTCGACATCCACTGAGTTGCTGAAAGAGTTCGTGTTCAAACTACTACGCGGTTTTGTTATGATCTTTTTTCATGTAAACAAACATTTGTCGTAAATTACCTAAATCGGATATACCGTAATTTACGCCGTGAACATAAAGTATGGAATGCAAAGAGACTGGACCAACGCCATGATTCAAAGGTCCGTTGGTATCACCTCGATTTCGCGCGTGAAGAAGTCAGCTTTTTTTCGATCATACCCCAGTAGCTCCATAGAGGAGATATACTTCCGTGCGTTATAGAATTGAACCAAAGCACGAAGAGCTATTTCCTGACCATATGCGTCACAAATATCAGAATCTATGTTCCTACCACTAAGCCAGCTATCTTTCAACTTGAATTTCCCATGAAGATATACCATAGAAATGAGATCCATGTTGTTGGCCTTCCACTTCTTCCCATTAAAAGGGGTAATTTCTTTGATTACTTTCAAGACGGGCGACCAGAAAAACGGATTATAAAATGAAAGAACATTCCTGAAAACTGGTGATGGGTCCTTCTCACTTATCGTAAGCACTCTTTGTGTTTTTTTGGAGCATATCAGAGAGGTAATCTCGAGCAAATTGATCAAAGTGAAGCAAAAATTTTCGTCTACTGAGGAGCTCTCTGTGTCATCAATCCATATCGATCCCTTCAAGACATAGATGTCAGTCCTTTCAATTCGCTCCAATAATCTCATGTCAAATGTTTTTAGGTATTGAACAACCACGGAAAGGTAATTCGAATCGTAGATTAGCGAGCTCAAATACTCAAATTTCAACACATGACTGACCTTAAACCACTTCAAGAGTAACAAAAGTGAATATGCAGAGCTCTTTGATAAAACCTCCTTCATCCTGATAAGTTCACGCTCCTGAGAAGTAATTGTGTTGTTCAACAAGGAATTGACCGAAGTTTGTGAACTCAAAATTATTTGTATCAAGACATGGACGAGGGACGAGAGGTGGCTCAATGAGTCTCCGTAGAAGGTCTCCACCCGGTTCAATGAGTCTATCTCTGACTGATGTTCTTGATCCCGAAGACCGATGTAGTCAAACTCATCTTCTGCTGCTTCAAGAGTATTGGACCAGCCTCTCTCTTGTTTGATAAACTTTTCTCTTTCGGACCAAAGCTGTTTTAAGCTAAGTTTCTCTTTTACTCGAGATGCGAACAACTCCGAAGCCTCCCTTATACTTTTTGGTGCCACGGTATCACTTGGATTACCCGTATCTGGGTAAATGAATGGGAACCAACTGATTGTTTGGAAAGAGCGTTTGCCTCTTGAGGACCGATTCATAGGGCTTGCAGGATGTGAAGGAGAGGAAGCTGGCGTAGCTATATGAATCTCAGGTGGCGGTACTTGTGACCCATTTGGTCCATTCTCTTTGACTGGGATGTTCCGATTTCGTGAACTGGAGATGAATTGCAATAATGATGAAGGATTTTCAAAGTCTGGCGGTAGAGAGGTTGGAGGCGGAACATAGGCTGGGTATCTAGCAGTAATCTCTTGCCTGAAAGAATAGAAATCCACTGGAGAGGCAAACAGCTTGTTTGGGTCAGGATTATTTGGAATGTTGAACTTTCCTAATAGAAATGCTTTCGCCCTTTTGATTTCATCAAACCCGCCAATTTGGAAACGAATCAACTTCGAAAAGAGCATTATAACATTACGAATGCGCATACTCGCTCTTGAGTCCCATCGCCATTTCTCTATGAATCCTGTCAAGTCAGATAGAAGCTTTTCCCGGTCAAAGATAGCCCTTACGTTCTGTGCTTCGTCATCACTAAAATCCGAGTTCAAAAGAACTAATATAATGACATAGAGAACAGTACAGCAATGAAACAGACCTCTTGAAGCCCGTAGCATCCCATTGTGCATAGAAACGCTAGATTTGAATGTCTTCCTAAGCAGAAAAATCAATTTTGGAACCAAATTGCATCGTACAAGTAATAATGAGTTGCGTTCAATATTGTCTAAGTGTTCAAAATGGAATCTCTCCTCATCATACCCTCCCAGACACACAAATACCAGGCACAATAGTGATTGGGAGTAGTTATCAGTGGTCAGTTCATATGCCAACTGCTCCATGATCGTTTCTTTGTCATCAATGCTCATCCGATTAAGATCACTGTTGCCGAATTTAGTTGCAAACACCTTCTTGTACTCTGTCAGTTGTTCAAGCTCGTGCGCGGAGAACCACTCTGCAAGATCCCTTTTGAAATCAAGTTCATCGGTGTATTCGTAGTCCACGGTTGGCCTGGGTATACCAGGAAACGTACTAATACTGTTTCCCTCATGCGATAAGAATTGATTGGCCCTTTCGTTTAGTGATTGCTGGAAGGCCTCATCGACAATCAAGTTGTTGTCCTCTTGATCGAGATCATCCAAATCGTCATGGCTGCCATCGTTGCTGGACTGGTCAGAGCCGTCATCATACATCGCTGGCGACCCTCGAGCCTGTTCATTCCCGAGCGAGAGGCCCTCGAAGGACTGTTCCAGCTGTCTGTGAGGCTTGAACTCATTAGGCTGGAGGCCAATATCCACTATATTGGCCTTCTCGAACATTTCGGCATCTTTGGAGGGCATTGCCTTAGGCATCCAGAACAGCGCTTAGAAGGGCTTCAGATATGACACCTTTCGCCTATAGCTCTATGATAACACCCGGACACCTCAGTAATAAACAAACATGTCAATTTGTTCTATCTAAAAGGCTTCATGAGCTATTCAGAGAACTTAAAGAAGGATGCCATCAGATCTTGATGCTTTAAACACCTCGAAGAATGTCGTTGGGCTCATGTACGTGTTTTTCGTGGATTTTCGATTATGAATGGTTTTGTTGCCCAATGGGTTGATTGATTAACTAACTTCCTTTATAGGGTCAAGCTCTCAAACGCATTGGGCGAAGATCACACAGGGACAATATACTCTTATACAACATCTCCAGGCACACTTGTTTTACAGATTCCATCCCAGGCACTATCGGGCAAAACGTATAACTATAGGTTTTTCAGAACTTCACAAATTAGAAGCTTTACCATTCTCTCCAAGAATATTGATGAGAGTGAAGTTGCAAAGATTGCAAAAATTGAGCCTAGCCAGCTCCCAAAGATAATACAGAGGAATACTGAATGTGTCGAGCTAGCGAGAAAGACAGTTAACCCGAAGGTTTCCAAGGAGGGACAACGTGTGTTTAATGCTGTCTTTAAAACGATGCCAAATGTCAGGTGGGAAGGTTTATCTATCATAGTTCTGGATGAAGTCAAAATTGATCCGCCGTTCAGTGTCGACTCGATAAAGCATATTGATAACGCGGCGGATGGAAGCGATGCTATAAAGCTCATAAAAAAGATTGTTGATGGTGTTTGGCTCAAGATTGAGAATGAGAGAAAGGGCGGTTAGTCGATGAGATCACTAGCAAATTCTCTACTGAATAGAAACGAAAAATTCGAAAGATGAGTCCTTTCATTCTGTTGTAGCTATGTAGTAAATCTCAATCGCTTCAAAAAGCTTTAGTCCCTTTTTGGTGGTACCTTTCACACCGTCCATCTCATCCCAAAAACATTTGAATACAATGGGAACACCAAATTCGAACTTTCCCTTGGAGATGGCCTCCCAAAAGAAGTTGATGCACGTGCATGCTTTAGAACAGGTGATACCCATGGCAGATGATGATCTACTTTCAGCAACAATCTTTACATCTGGAGGGAATAGCACATCCGGAGGTTTCAGTATGAGAGATTCTCCAAGTTCCTGTGAGGGACGGAGAGTATAAGTCGTGTTCCCATCCTTATTTTCGTAAAGACTCTCAATTTCAATTGTGACTCCCGAAACAAATGGATCAAATAGTGCACCGATGACCCTAATGCTGTTGACCTTGACCCGAAAATTACAGATATAGTTGCGATTTTTGGATATCTCAAGATATCTCAGATATCTCTGTTGTGACAAGATAGAGACTCCTAGGCCAAACCCGGCTCTAATACGTTTCATAGTGAAGAGCTCATTCGCCTGATCGAATGTGAGCCCCATCTTGGCTATTAGCACTCCAGTTGCTGCCAATCCAGATCTCCCTTTGCCCCACTTACAGTGAATGACAGCGACGTTCCCATTGCTCTCAGCAATGTATGAGATAATGGACATAACAGTACGTTGTAACAAATCGAAGGGTGGTGATTCATGATCGATCCACGGAGTGTAAGTCACTTTACCACTAAGTAGCGGATCCTGTACATCATAATCATCTCCAATCTCGGCACGAAGGTTCCAAATGTGCCAGTTATCTCCGTGTGCAAGGCGAAGGTAACGTATCAAATCATATAAACTGTTTCTGTACATCATCTTCCGGGTTCTTGTCGTGGGGCATGAGCAAACTATAAGACGGTCGGTGATATAGGAAAGATCCAAAGCAACTCCAAGCTCATTTTCAAAAGGCTTTGTGTGATATGAAGCAATGCCCTTTATAAAGGGAAGCATATGATCTCCATGAGCTCTCTATTGCACTAGGTGAAAGGGACACAAAACCGCTCTATAATTGTGATATCGGACTTCCGAACTCATCTTTCCATTTCGGATTACGTAATTGATTTGTATATTCAAGGTTACCCTCCTTCTCTTTTTCATCGACTTTTTTCGCTCCGCGGCAAGACGAATTGCTACGCTTCTAACTATAAAAAGCCTGAAGAGGTTCAAACTGCAAACAGCAAAATGGTTAAGTTGACTCAGATTGAAGACGAGCAGGAAGCTTTTTTCCAACAGCAACAGGAGAAAGCCTCTGCCCAAGCACCAGTTGTGGATGAAGATTACGAGACGGAATCAGACTCTGACGATGAGTTTGATGAAAATGAAACTATCTACGACAGAATCGTTGCCCTTAAAGACATAGTTCCACCAAAGCAAAGAACACTAATTGCAGAATTCTTCTCTACAGCATACTCCACAGTTCACACTGGTGTGTCCAAGGCTGGTAATTTGACTTGGATTCTCACTACTTCAGCTTTACTCTTGGGTGTGCCATTATCCTTGTCGATTCTTGCTGAACAACAGCTACTGGAATTGGAGAAGGAATTCAAGCTTCAACAAGGTGCTAACGAGATTTTGGCTCCAGGCGCTGAACCTACAACTGCCGCTGCTGCCACTCCAGCTACAGCTGCATAGATGAAATGATACGGCCCTCCACACCTCAATGTCAAAATTTTACAATGTATCAGAATGTTTATAGGGCTTAGATTGCCTTTGTACATATGTCACTCCTCTCTTCACTTTCAATTTCAAGATTATGATTAGGTTTCTTAGTTCTATTTCTAGTTATATTTAGGTCCCCTCCTTCTAATCATGCTTTGGATGCTTAATACTCAATGCGTAAATATCGAGATAAGTGGTGATCTCATAGATGATTTCCAGTATGAAAAGAGAATGGAATCCCAAACTCAACCCGAACCCCGTCCAAATTAAATCACCAGTGATAGAATCTGCACTATAACCTAGATGAGTCAATAGCTGAAATAGAAGAAACTCAAACAATGGGATATAAGAGGAAGGCGTAGTATATGGGAACGACTGATGGGTCAAGTGACCAATGATGATTCTCCCAACGCTGAATGCAACTGCAAGGCCAACTGTTAGGACAAAGGGCAACAAATATTTCTCAATTATGATTGGATTGTAAATTAACCAAGCAAATACAGTAGCATAAAACCCAAAGAATGGGATCAACCCTTTGTATGCCTTTAGTGATTTTCTCGAGTCTTGGTAGTACTTATCAACATTTCTTCTCGCACTTTCAATGTTGAAATATAACCCCACCGCTCCAAATATGATAAAAAGTACTGTAGGAGTCACTTTGAAATCTGGATCCAACCCCAAAAACTTGAGATTGACTTGTAGAATCTCCCTTTTCCAAATCTCTGGACCATAGATCCCCGTAGCGATGAAGATACCAATGATCATTAAGATCCCCTCGACAGGACCTGAAAATTCAGAGAGGAATAATTTGTGGGTGTGGTACTCTTCCCATGTACTGAGATAAAAATTAGCCAAAGTGCCAAATTGGCTAATCACCAATGTCCATGAGTATCCTAATCCAACAACAGATCCAAACACAACTGTAGAGAGGGTTGTATTAACAGCGTCAACACAATGATCAAAGAGCTCTCCAAGTGGTCCACTTTGTCCAGTACGGCGACTATAAACTTGTTAGTATCGGTTCCCAAAAGTTCATGAAGAAGACACCTACGCATGAATACCATCACATGCGTCAAAGGTTTGATATAAGAACAATCCTAGAGCATAGGAGAAGTATGTCCAACGAGGTTGGTCACTCAGCAAGTACGGATCATAGTAGAAGACAGTAGCTAAGTTGATCAAGATGAACATGAATCCGAGCAATGTAACAACATTTGGCCTAAAAGAGTTAGTTCGTTCCAGTCCATCAAAAGCATTATACTGGAGATACCCACGCCATCCACATAGGGAACACCTTCTCAAACTTCACCCAGAAGGGTTTGAGAACATATTTCGTTGTCAGTGATCTGTCTTCACTTTGGTATCTAAAGAGATCGGGTCAGCACTGGAAGTAGATATTCAAGGAATAAAGATACCAACTTGTACTCTTTCAAATGGGCAAGAGACTCATAAGGTAAGAAGAACCCCATTTTGTGTCTATGATTACTATAATTGAGATTCAGCCTAGGCGCCTGGCTCTAATGAAACTAGCAACAAGAAATCCATCTATCAAAAGCAGAACGATATGGAACATCTATGGAAAGTTACCCGTACATCGACTAAGCCTAAGCGCTAAACACATCTACTTACAAGTTGCCAGCATCTTTGATATCACACTCAGCAACTGGTCATTCTCACACGCCGCAGCCACCCTTTCCTTGTCGTTCAGCTGCTTGTTCACCTGGTTTTCACTCTGGTGACTTCCCTCCTTCAACAGAATGGTGATCCGAAACCTCACAGGAAGACACCGCTCCAGTCTCACCCTGATGCCGAGCCCTATGAGCGTAGCTAGCGAACAGTGAGTTATTGTAGGCGTGATTCTGATGACAACCTCCGCCATCTCGTTCTTGTTCCCAGAGTCGATCACCTTGATGTCTCCGAGGTTCACCACCGCGAGCTGTCCCAGAGTCAGCGGGTGCTCAGGGTCAGAGATATGCGCTATAAGATCGAATATCTCCTGTGCATCGATGGGATCCTCGTCTTCGTCTGTTTCGCCATCCGATTCTGAACTCGAGGCTCCCTCTACTGACTCAGAATCGCTGTCGCTTATCGATAGGCCTAGGAGCTCGTCAAGTTGTGGGTTGAGCTGCCGATCGTTCAGCTTCGAGGCATCCTCCAGCCGCGTCGGCAGCGCTCTTTCGTCAAGGACAGTTGGGTTTGCGTTGATAGGTTCAGCCATTATTTTCCTGTCAGTATATATTAATAAGTAAAGCTAGTTTGAGATTTGTCGATTTTCAAAATTCCCTATATATAAAGAGTCGTTCGAAAAGCAGATGAAGAAAATAGTTTTGGTAGCAATAGGTGGCGCCTCTTCCAGTGGCAAATCGGTATGTCGCTGTGTCAACGCTCTCTATTAGATGCGTGCTAACTTGGAGAAACTTAAAAGGCCGTGGCAAAGTTGCTTCATTCCGTTGTGCCTGATTCTGTCCTTTTGCAGCAAGATGACTTCTTCAAAGTGAGTTGAGTGAATAGTGTTGATCCGGTTAAGCACACTCTAACAACGCCGAAGGAAGATGACGAAATACCTATAGACGGAGCTACTGGCTTAGTGAATTGGGATTGTCCGGAAGCTATCAATCTCGATGAATTTGTCAAAGTGATTCATCATCTTCGTGCTACGGGTGACATATCGGATGATATCACAGGAGTAAGGTATATCAGTGATACCAGAGACCAAGATCTCTCCAGTGTTTCACAGGACTTACTTGAACAACTGCGAGCAAAGATTCAACCTTTGTTGTCGGATATCAAACTAGCGTTTGTCGATGGCTTCTTGCTCTTTCACGATCCAAAGATGATCGAGTTGTTTGATATTCGTGTTTTCATAAAATGCTCCTACTCTACTTTGAAACACAGAAGGGAACGCAGATTTGGTTATCAGACACAGGAGACGTTTTGGGTTGATCCACCAGGTTACTTTGATAAGATCGTCTATCCGGAGTATGTTAAGTCACATGGGTACTTATTTGAGAATGACAACGTGGAAAATGATTTGAAGCCTGAGATTCTCGACAGATTCAAAATCATAACTATCCAAAATGATGATGGAACCGATTTGAACAATGTGATAGCTTCCGTTGTGCATGAGATTACTGAAACTTTGAGAAGATGAAAACGACGTTAAATTCCTAACCAAATTTATAGATTTTATATAACTCATTTCTTTGATTTTGCTTTCTTTGCCTTTTTAAGCGCTTTCATCTCTTGTTCATAGACATCAGATGCATTTTCTTGTTTTCTTTTAGGAGTTTTACTCTTCAATGAAACTATCTTACCGGTTTTTGCAGCCTTGGCCAGTTCCTTCTCGTTGAGCTCAACATCATCATCATCGATATTATACTTGTCCAAGTTCAAAGCATTGATGAGCTCCCTTTGTTTCTCTTTGAGCTCATTAACAACTACTTTACCTTCGCCTTCCAACTCTTCCTCAATATCTTGTTCAATTGCTGCAAATTGTGGAGATATCTCTTCGCCATCCATCTCGGCTACAGTTTCATCTTTCAACTCCGGTAAAGTCTCCTCAATGGACTGGTTCAACAACTCTCTGAAATATGTGGAGACCTTCTTGACAATTTTGGCAAACATTGCAATGGCTTGATTTGAAGCGATATCTAACTCTTTATGGATATCGTCGATGCTCTTATGCTGTAAACCGATAGCAAGAAGAATAGCTTGCTGAATAGCGGTGAGCTTAACTGCTTTGATTCTTCCACTAAAGTACAACAACGAAATAGGTGGCAATAGATCCACTATGACATGATAGTCCAGCAAATTATTTGCATAGGACTCGAGTCTCTTCAAATCAAACGGTGAAAACAAACTATCTAGTTGAGCTCTGGTTATCTGTTCAACATTGTCACCT
Organism: [Candida] freyschussii; assembly: GCA_003707735.2. NCBI lineage: Eukaryota > Fungi > Ascomycota > Saccharomycetes > Phaffomycetales > Wickerhamomycetaceae > [Candida] freyschussii. The sequence continues at coordinate 21,510 of PPLE02000031.1, read as the reverse complement.
TCAAATGATCTAGCACTCTCCATTATTCCCAACGCTTGTGATGCCTTGAATTTCTTGAAGTCATAGGAAAGCAAATGCAAAAATCTTTTGTGGAAGTCCATGGCAAATTCTTGAAGCCATTTCTTTTCTCTGTTCTCCAGAACGTTTATCATGACACATGTGTGTTCACCGGTAAGGTCATTTGCAGTTTGACGCAAATACACAGGTGTGAAGTGGCTTCTTTTCCAAAATTTATGAAGTTTTTCAGTCAGTCCATACGAGACACCAAGGTAATGTAAGTAATGTGGTGGTTTTTCAGAAAGCTTCAAAAGGAGTGGTGGTAAAGTCTTTGCATCTCTTAATTTGATTTCATCTTTCAGCAAGTTTGTATTTTCTAGTTCAGAGTCGGAAACTCTCTTGATGGTGTAATCCTTTGGTTCTGTAGATTCCGATATATCGGTGAACTTTCCCTCATAGTAATCCTTCAGCAATTGCAATGCTCTCGACCCATAACCCATACTAGAATAATTAGGATTGGTGGCTATTCTGACGATACGGGCACCACTCAAACTTGCAAACTCTTCATCTTGGAATTGTTGAGAGATTAACCAAGGAATCAGATCACCTCCTGCTCTGTGGCCACGACTTAAACTCTGGCGTACACTTTCTTTAGAGATTTCACCCTCCAATGCAACTTGGATAACACATAGCGGATCAGGTATTCTACCATCTTTTTCATTGATTGGTGGTAGCAAGACAAACAGCTCATGCGCAGGAGCATCACTCATCAGTTGTAAGTCGTTTGGGGAATTCTTATAGTGGGATGCAACATAAAGAGCCATCATCTTCGATAAAAAGTTCTCCGAAACAGGGTGATAAGAAAACAAAGTATCTCTGTTAACCACAAACAGGTTACAGGCCGATGGATCAGGGGTAGAGCCAAATCTGTTCTTGGAGATGGAAACATCCAAGCACAATAGCTTGTTCAACCATTTCTCGACCGGGTCACCAGGAGCATATCTTATAGGCTCATCTAAAGTAACCTCGCGTAATGTCCGCCCCATTACTTCCGGCTCACCTGAGTTTTTAGAATCCCTTGATACAATGGTCGTATCATCATTTCTACCGGAAGTTGCAGATTGCTCACGCAACTGTTGGATAAGCTTCAATGATAGAGATCTTCCCGTTCCTTCATAACCATTTATAGTGGAAGCCATGAAGACTAAGTATGGGCCCAGCAACTTTTTAACGATTGGAAGCGGAATCGCAGCAGCTTCATCAATTATTACTAATTCTGCTTGACCCAAAACATGTGAATCAGATGGAGAAATATATTGTATTGTTTGTCTGTGATCTCTTTTGATATCAACTCTGACTATGGCCTTGTTGAAAGCTGGGTTTGTAGATTGAATGATGTCGTAATCAAGATGTTCCTGATAACCTAATGCATCGAATCCTCTAAAGATAAACTCAAACAAAGTCTTCAAGTTTTCAGGAGATGGCGAGGTAACAAAGATATTAGAGTACCCATGGGATACCGCAGCGGCAATAGCTATACCAAGAGCTGCTGATTTACCACGACCTCTCCCTGCAGTTAAAGTGACTGTAGATCTCAACGTTTTTTCAGAGATTGCATCAATAAATGTTAAAACGGCCTGAGCTTGATTGACTGTCTTGGATAACCCAACGAGGGCACCAGCAGGTTGGACATCTTCTAGGGATTCTTTCAAATCCTTGAGCTCTTGAGCCTTTGGCGATAACTCCTCGTCATCTTTTGGAGGAAGTGGTTTGACATTCTTACCACCAGACAACGGAAGAACATTTAACTCATCATCCACAACTAAACAATTCTCACAAGACCCCAGAGATAGTATGAATCTTTCGTTGAAGCGTGCCACCACGTCATTGTGAGCTTCAGTTCTGTATCTAGAATGGATATCCATAGTCATGGTGTAAAGCTGCTTCAAAGATGACATAGATTTTAAAAGCAATACCACAATACCTCCACCTTCAACAGTCTCGATTGTTCTCGCCAAAAGGTTTGGCGTCAGTGCCTCAAAATCCTGGAGAATACACATACCATACGTATTTCCCAGAATCTTATCCGTTTCCTTGTAGTAAACGTATCTGATCTGTTGATTTGAGATGAAAGATTCAAATGGGTCCTGTTCATTAGGCTCACGGATCCCCCTTTTGATTTCTTTTTTGATCTTTGCCTCCCTTTTCTTTCTATGTGAGGTAAATCCTAGTAACTTGTTTTTATATGCCCAGAGAACGGATTTGTTCATCTTCAAATCAGCAGACATCATCAAGTAATGCAAATTAGGAAGCTGATTTCTAGCCTTGTCACCAACGATGACGAAAAAGCTCCGCTGCTTTTCCTGCACACCATTTCTTATCAGAGCAGGGATACGTGAATCGATTGCTTTCTTCCCCATCTCAAACAGTGACTGTCTCTAGCTGTTTGTATCACTTCAAGCGCTGTACAATAAAGTCGAAAATTTTTAAGCGCCATATACATCCGAGGGAGATGAGGTTCCGCTTTGGGGATATCCGACCCGCTCTGAGAATTCGCGAAAATTCTTATACACAAAGCGGTTGGGCCACTGTTTGTTTTTGTTCGCAGCGCTTGTTTACTGCGGACTCCAGAGAAACAAGGCTTTTACTACGAAGTTCCCCTCGGAATAGAGTGAAAACGCCTGGTAACCACAAAAACGCGCGGTTGTATCACGATGACAGTTATTTCATTACACAAAAGAGCTTTGCCGCTAACGGATTAAGAAGTTATTTACGAACAATTTTGTGGCATTTGGCAGTATGATGACCGATACCCTCTCAATCCACGCACAGGGTTCCAGTACCCGCCGTTCGATATCACTTTAAATGATGACCAGGTGACTAATCCGTTACAGCACAAGCCAGATGACAGATCAGATGTCAAATAGATCAGCACAAAGACGTTCTGTTGCCAGCCCGATGCCAGCGTCCTTTGGAGTAAAGAAGAAGCTAGCGCCAAGGTCAAGCTTGCAGTTCAAAGTTGGTCCAGAATTCACACCTACAGTTGATACCAACCTCATCGTTGATTCTAGAGGCCGCTTCACTAAACCGCAAATAGTGCCAAGAATAGATAGGGGATTCGAACAGATTGATGGTGAATGGGTAGGCTATAAACGAAACTACTTTACGTTGGTGAGCACATTCTCCTTCGAAGGTGTGACCTTTCTGCAGTTTGCTCGCGAGCAATATTTCATCAGTAATCTAGAGACTCTGAGACTCACAAAAATCAAGTACTTTGGTATCCGCTTAGTCTCTAGAAGTGTGGATGAGGACAAAGGTGTGAGTTTGGTTCAACATACAGCTAAAAGGGACAGAGGTCCTCAATTTCCTCCCCCAGTGTATGCGGTCGTTCCCGGTATATTACCTGATCACAAGGTGATCATGGAGGCCGCTAACGTGAGAAATAACGATAAAATCGCCAAGTTGAATAGTATATTCTACTTTGATAAGGATAAGCATGACCCACGGGAATTCAATATCAACGGGTTGAAGGACTATCCCGATGAGAAAATCATTAAGGTAGCACGCTATGAGAGGGTCCAATTCTCATCTTCCATAAACTATAAAAAGACAAGCACAACCAGCAAGCGTTTTAAACTTTTCGTCGAGTTGGTCGGGTTCGTGGACGGAGAAGATGAACAATGTGTTTGCTTGGCCTATTCAGAGACCCCACCTTTACTTATTCGCGGAAGATCGCCCTCCAATTACTCCCGTTCTCGAAACATCATGGAGTCCAAAGCGCTAGAAGAACAGCCAAACAAGCCAGAACCTGTTCCGATAACCTCATTCGAAGATATGGTAACATATGCCGCTCTAAAACATGTCAACCATGAGCTATCTTTTCAAACTGCTCCCAAAGTGATGCGAAAAGAGAAGAAGAAGCCACAGCCCAAAGCACCCCAACCAAAAAAGAACGTCAAACACCCGAAAACAGCTCCTAGAGCTTATGGACCTCATAAAGATGAGAAAGAAAATGAAACAATCTGGCTGAAAGTGTCAAGAGATGTGATTCAGACACCAGAGAAGCAAGAAACCAGTAATGATCTCTCAGATACAATGAAAACGCCCGAACATGCCTCCATCTCCAATCAAGTTCAATGCTTGAAATCCCCGGATACTAACACAAGGCCATCACATGGGGAATTAGCAGGTGATATCAATGAGGAAACAGGCCAATACTCTTTTGATTTCACATTCAGCACAATAGATGAAATTGAGCAAGAGGCACGTTTAACTTTTTTCACCAAACCTTCCCACAGCTTCTCCTCCGCTGCGCCTCATCGTGTAGATGAGAATCAGTATATTGGTGTGAGTAACCAGGATCTCGAGATGGAGCTTCTGTCTTTCAGACTGGAACGCTTGTCATGCGAGCAGGCTTGTAGTAGCATGCTGCAGGAACTTGAGTCGCTGTCCCAGACAATGCCGTCGGCTATGTTGTCCACAGTCGACCATCATGAATATGATGATGATTCTCCGATATCATCAGTTTTCTGAAGGAGAAATTTGACCTTTCTAACCTTTTTTTCCGTCTCGATTTTTTCAGGGAGAAGCACAGCTGCACATTTGAGTAGACTTGTCTATATATATAAAGAGTGATTCGAGGTGTGATGGGATCGCGTAGATGGCGCGTTGGGTATTCTGCCTTTTTTCAACGTGTACGATGAGCTAGTTGATATTTTTTTTTTTTGGTTTCTGCCAGCTTCCTCTATCGTTAAACAGTAGTCACAGTGCATCCATAGTATGTCCAACGATAACGTAAGGACCCCCGACGTGGACTGTCAGACCAAACCAAGCTTATCCAAAACCCATACACAAGAGAATGTGCTGAAATCGGAGCACCCTACAGAGTCCGAACAAGTGGAAATCGAAGAAGTGGTAACAGATAGTGTTTCTGACGTCAAAGCAGAAGCATCCGCACTTGTCCATCCAATAGAAGATTCAAACACTGAACAGAACGATGAAGATTTGGATGCCTCCAAGGAAATCCGAGGGGATAATGAAGATTTTCTGGGTGCTTTATTAGAACAAGCAGGAGATGTCAAAGAAGAGAGCAGTAAAGAGGATGGAGGTGAAAGTGAAGAAGCATCTGATGGTTCAGATACGAGTGATGATGACTCAAGCTCAGACAGCGACAGTAGTGAGGGGATAGAGTCAGATGGGAATGAGGACGATGTACTCGACGATCTAGTTCAGTCAGATCAGGAAGATGAGTCTGGCGAGCCTATCAAGTCCAAAAATGAAGTTATCGATGAGCCAGCGGAGCAACTCCCCGAAGGATTCAAAATTGAGGAGAACGAACCGATACAGCATATTGGGGAAATCAGTGGGTTTGTTGAGAAGAGCATTATAGTAAAGAGTAACCTGTCTGCCGAGTTCAGATTCTTGAAGGAAGGATCAGTGCTTTGTCTTGAGGATCGAACTCCAATTGGATACTTGTTTGAAATTTTCGGTCCTGTTGCGAAGCCATTGTACAGAATCAAGTTCAATAAGGATGAGGAGCTTGAAAAGTTCAAAGGAAAAAAGAATGAAAAAGTTTTCTACGTTGTACCCAAGTCGAACTTCGAGTATACCGATGCTATCAAGGCCATAAAGGGTAGTGATGCTAGTAATTGGAATGATGAAGAGATTCCTGAAGAGGAGCAAGAATTTTCTGATGATGAGAAGGAGATGGAGTCGAAAAAACGCAAGAAGAGAAGTAGAAAGCCTAAGAATGAAAAGGAACCAACTGATAGTATCCCGTCGAAGAAACAGCAATCACAATCAAACTGGAGTGCACGTGGAAGACCTTCAGCCCCGGTCCCAGTATATGGAAATCCTGTAAATATGGGCTACCAGTCTAGATCAGAACGGGAACAGCACTCGGGTCAACAAGGAAGACCACCCGTTCAATCTTACCTCCCTCAATTTCCTACACCAACTGCCTTTCAACCACCTCCTCAAATGATTGCCGGACCTGGGCAGTCTTTCCCTAGTTTCCCAATTCCGCCGGGCAGTACCGCTATGCCTGGAGTTGGTGCACAATCCTTGGATCCCGTTCAGCTACAGCAACTTCAACAGTATTATCAAATGCAGCAATTCTTCATGCAGCAGTTGATGCAATCGCAGTCAGGTAACCCACCACAAAACGGGGGAAACAACAATCAAAATAACTAATGCTGACTCGAGACTATTTATATGGATTAATGCTGATGTACATCATTTACAAGATAGCCCTTTCTGTAAGGAGCTCGAAAGCCTCTTTAGCCTTTTCGATGGAAATTTTGGGGTACCCTGCAAGTTTAGCCACGTTTATGGCATATGACCTTCTTGTGATACCATCTTCAAGGCGATGCAATAGTAAAAGTTTATCGTTCACGAGATTTGCTGCAGTTTTCTTAAACATGAAATTATCTTTAATGCCTTCGTGATCCAAGAGAACACACACTTCTTGTCCGAAATGCGTAGCGAATAATACTCTACATTTGTTGATTTTGTCCAGATGGTGGAGAGTAGAGAACGCAATAGCGACACCCTCTCTACCACTAGTTCCTCTTCCGACTTCGTCCAGAATAGCGAGTGATCTTTCCGTTGCACCATGCATGATATAACTCACCTCTAGCATCTCCACCATGAAAGTACTCAGCTGATTATAAATGTCATCGCTGTATCCCACCCTGCTGAATATCTTATCAACAAGGCCAATTCTTGCAGACTCAGCAGGGACAAAAGACCCCATCTGGGCCAGAATCACAATAATGGCGTTCTGTCTCAAGAAAGTCGATTTACCGCCCATATTCGGCCCCGTTATGATCCATCTTTTTTTGCTTTCGGTCATGTGGCAATCATTAGGGACAAAATTTTTCATGTCTAGTTTCAACCCTTCTTCAACAACCAGGTGCCTGCCTCTAGTGATTTCAAGATCCGTTGATTCGTCAAGTTCAGGACGAACAAGATCCTTCTCTATTGCCAAAACTGCGAAGGAACTGGTAACGTCTATGTAGTCGACAATTTTGGCATTTTGTCTAAGAGCTATGCTGTTGGTGATTACTTTTCTTTTCAAACTGCTGATCACCGCCCTTTCCTCCTCTTTAATTCTGTATAAAGTTGCATCTATGCTTTGTCCGACGGCTTGCCACTCTGGATAATCAAGCCATCTTGTAGATTTGCTTTTGGTGGATTCCCTCGAACCAGGTAAAAGTTTTGCCAAGTTATCATAATCACTGCTTGACCCACCTCTAACATAAACTTGATAGCCTGAAACAGCTGAGTATTTAAGTGAAACTTCTTTGAAGAGCCCTGTATCAACTAGTGTTGTGTTAAGCTTTGCTTGTAGGGTATCTCTTTTCCTGTAGAGCGACTTCAAGCGACTGTGAAGCTTCTTTAATGCCACTGAGGCGTCTTCTTTGACAATGAATATTACAGTCTCTGGGCTACGACTTCTGGGTCTTTCCCTTTTTTCCAAGATCTTCGGATGCACTTCCGTTTCTGCCTCTTCCTCCTCCATTTTGATTTCACTCAAAATGGCATCCTCATCCAAATCATTTAGTATTTCTCGTGCAAGGTCAGCTTGCGAATTGAATCTTTCTAATAATTGTGTCAATGTCTTTTGAGGACCTCTAGTTCTCGAAATCTGGTCCCTTAGAACTTCCTCCAGCTCGTCTATTCTTTGAAGTGAGTAAGCCAAATGAACCAAATCCAGTGGTTTACCTCTTGCCAGTGAGAACCTTTGGACAATTCTACTGATATCAAACATACGCCCCAGCTTATGGATAACGTTTTCCCTGAAGGAAGTGTTTTGGTGAAAGATCGAAACGAGATCCTGCCTCATTTTGAGCTCCTTAAGATCCCGTGACGGGGCTGTAATCCATTGAATGAGTTGTCTTGTTCCCCCAGATGTCACTGTCCGCCTCACTGATGATAATAGAGACCCTGTCCTATACCGTTCTCTCATAGATTGATGAAGTTCCAGGGCTTCACTTGTTCTTGCATCGATGAATACAATGTTGTCAGGATATTGCTTTTCTGGTAAATGAAGATTTATTGTTGTTTCCGGGAGATGTTTTTGGACATAGTAAAGGACAGTTCTTAGAGCTGATATTTCCTTCGAAGTGAATTCTGAAAATCTTTTCCTAAGGTCATTCTTTTCCATTTCAAACATGTGATGAAACTCTTCGATGGATTTGTGACGTGAAGGCAAGCTCACATAGTTTGTGTAATATTTTTGAAACTCTGTAAATTCTGGATACCAAGCACCGGATTGTATAATTTGTGAAGGGACATCATCATCCAGCAATATTTCAGCTGGTGATAATCGTGTGACAGTGGATATTAGTTCCTCTAAGCGTGTTTCTTGAACGAATAGAGCCCCTACGGATAGATCTATCCAACATAGTCCAATTTTAGCATCCATATCTGGCTCTCTTGAAAACAACTTCTCAGGGAATTTGATGGACAGGAGATAGTTGTTCTCTTGAACATTAAGAAACGACTCATCTATCAGTGTCCCTGGCGTAAGCACTCTCGTAACGTGTCGTTCGAATCTAGTTGGGTCATTCTCCACCAAAACGTCTCGTCTATATTGCTCCACCAGTACAACGCCCTGTTTCAAATCTCGCACTAGAATCTTGAGATATCTATCGAGATGCTGTAACGGAAATCCAGCCATAGGGATGCCGTAATCTTTCAGGTCCCTTCTGGTTAGGGTCATGTTCAACTTTGGTGCAAATTCCGAAGCCTGTTCGAAGTAGAGCTCGTAGAAACTCCCAACTTGGGTCAACACGACGTAGCCTTTGTACTGGTCCATGATTTCTCGTATGTTCTTCATCAGCGGAGGCAGCGTGGAGAATTTGTCCTCTAGCGTAGCTGATCTGGCAACCGTTTGTTGAGCTTTTTGGATCTTGGGTAAATCCGATATCTTCATCCTCGTTGTGGTTGTTGATGTTCTCTCCAGTTTGGAAGCGAGACCTCGTTGAAACACGCCATACTGAGCCCGCACGAGCCTGATGAGGCTCCTTCGACTGGTGGGAAGAAGCATGTGGCTGTTAATGGCTTTTGCAATTGGCACAAATTTTGAAGGTTCAAGTTATTTTGGTGTAGAGATTTTTCTAATCACACCTACAGGGTTTTTTATTTATACAAGTTCAAAGACAAAAACAAAGATGTTGATTAATGATTAGTTCAAGTATCCTTTACATCCAGGAGCTCCGCAAAGACAACGAACACGTTCGTTATCGTTTGTTTCCCTTTCGAATTTGTAATCGTAGGTTAATTCCTCATTCGCTGCAATATCACGAAGAGCATAAATGACAATACGTTTTGTGCCCTCCACTTTGATGATTTTAGCGGTACAACTTGGAACGCAACAATGGTTGATGAACCTGGCTATGCCCCCTTTCTTTGTAGCGTCGATGACTGTGTTTTCATCTACACGGAAAAGATAACTCGATCCAATACCGGATTTTAAGTACGCCTTTTCACGCACTTCGGCAACCTGTTGTCTAATACGCTCACCGACATATTCAATGATCATCTCCCTCTCAGCAATAGGCTCCAATGCATATAACCCCCAGTTATGGATAGCAGATCTGGCAAATGATACAGGTTTTTTCCTCTTGTTCAATTGATTCATTGTCAAGATTTCATTTTCAGTGTTGAAATTACTGACTTCATATGCAAATCTTCTATTGTTTGCCCTGTTGACTCTAGAGCTTTGAACTTTAGACGATTCACCTTCATCATGTTCAACTTGGATTGTACTCAATGGATCATGAACTCTTCTTCTATGTGGTAAATATTCCACTTTCATTTCATCTGGGATCTTGTTATAACCTTGACTTCTATGAGACCCTGTCGAGTTTTCAAGTTTGGATGGAACAGTGAGATTCATGGATCTGACTTTGTTTACAGATTTGATTTGCTTTTGTTTCCAAGCCCAATAATCAACTGAGTGTTTGATAGGGCTGTTCTCCTGCGGTAACACTTGTCTCAATAGTTCAATGTCTTCATCATCTTTGAGTAAATTTTGTAAACCATCTAGGTCGATAAGGGTATCCGGTTCATCTTCATATACTGTCACGGGCACATCAGTTTCTGTTGGGCGATGAAGTTTATCGAATTCAGATGTTGCGACTTCATCATCCTCATCTGGAGAGTTTTTATCAATTTTAATTTCATTCGCATCATCTAGTTCCGGTGTTGTTGGAAGGGACTCTTTTGAAGTTTCATCCTCAATCTCGTCTTCGGAGGAAGAATATAGTAGTGGTGTAACACTCTTTGTTTGTTTCTTAGTGTCCTTCTTCAATTTTTTCCTTGGTGGCTCTTCATCTAACTGTTCCGATGGCAGTGACACTGAGTTTTCTCTTGTATCATCTGTATCTTCGTCAAAATTCAGCTTATAATTCATAGGTAACACATCACTTTTCTTTGTTCTTTTCTTCTTTGGAGATTCCCCATTTTTTTTCTTAAAAGCTGGTAATTTAGGCAATCTTTCAAGGGCAAAGACTTCATCTGTCACAATGCCAACTTTAGTTGCTGGGAAATCTGTGACATCAGGTTTAGGTTTTGATTGTATCGGCAAAGGAGGTGGGGGTTGTATCTTTGATTTCAAATCAGGGAAATTATCAATGTTCAAAAATTCCAAAACAGCAGGTGCAATGATTTTACTTCTGATATCCTTTTGCAATGCATTTTCAAGTTCTTTTGTAAGTAACGATGTGGCCTCCTCTATAGAATCCTTCACCACTGGTTCGTCTTCATCAGGGTTATAATTATCTGGTAAGTTAAGTTCCATGAATAACCGTGTCGATAGTAATTTCCGTCCATTTTCCAATTGGAAACATCTGTTAGCCTCTTTGGGATTTGGAAAGATAACGTATGCCCCTGATCTATCGAATAAAACTCGATTCCAATCATAAAATTCTAATGCCTTTTTAATATCATTCTTGTCAATTTTGTTGCCAATGAATTTTGAAGATATGAATATGAAAGGACGATCTTTAACGTGTCTTGAAATTTCTTCTGATATTGATTGAGGATTTTCATCAACTTTTTTTGGAGGATCAGGTGCAATGGTCTTTTTCTGATATGATTCCCTTTGAGCCTCTCTTCTTGATATTGCATTAATGATGGCCTTTGGAGCCTGTGGTAACTCACGTTTTTCTATTGGTTCAGTTTTTTTCGATTTGGAGAACATTTGAGTCAGCTTCTCTAAAACTTGAGGCGATTTCATTATAACGACTCTGATCAGTTTCCCTTCAAACTTGGACTTGTGTAAATTCTGTACAGCTTTTTTAGCAGCTCTATAAGCTGTATCCAAGTTCCCACCGAATTTGACTCTGACGAGTCCAAGAGGCATACCGTTTGTTGGATCAAGAACAGTTTGATATTCAAGTACTTCTCCAAACGTGGCGATTTGGTTTCGTAAATACACTTCATTCCATACATGTCCCAACCCATATATAACGATTTCCGAAGGTGGTGGATCGCCTATAGAATTTTCATCGTATAAGAATCTGGGTACAGGTAAAGCCTTGAATGGTATTTTCTTGAGTGGTTTTTTGTGTGTCTTTATAGCTTGGTCGAGTCTTGGGTCTTTAGATCTTGGTGGTGCGCCATGATGAGTCTTGTAAATGATAGATTTGCCCTGCGCCTCGTCTTTTTTCAACTCAGGGTCATATGTGACCCTATATGCTGGTTTGTTCAATTGTGAAATGGCATCCAAGTCAACGAGCTTACCGTTAGAGAGTTTATGCTTTTGAGCTGGCCAAGGATGATCTTTATAGCACCATTGGTTCGTGTTCGTGTTCGCGTTCGTGTTCGTTGTAGGCTCGTTGGATGTCTCCGCTGTGGTGTGTTGGGACGAGTCCTTAGACGAGTCCTTAGACGATGGCCGTGATTGATAAGGTGGACGCGTCTTGTTATTCGCAAAGTACCTGTCCCTGCTGTTGATATACGAGGCCCTCTGTCTTTGGCCTGGGACGTAGCGATCGTATTGGTACCGCTCGTCACGTGGCACGAGCGAAGAGCTCCTCCTGAAGGCCATTTGTTGATGTTTTGTTGTGAGGCAAGTGTGTATATGAGTGTTTTGCTTTTTTCCCCTTATATAATACAACGCTACTGTGTGAAAGAGATTATGAATAATGGCGTATGTAATGAATAAATAAGTGATAAATAAGGGATAAACAGTGTAAATAAGGGATAAATAGAGTAAGAATAAATAGTATAAATAGTGTAAACAAGCGTACCAAAATCACTTTGTTCTGATGTGTTTCAGCTTGGTTGGCGAGTGCAAAAAGTTCTTGGAGTAGTCCTTCTTCTTGAAGTGGCGCTCGTTGGGCTCCTGGATGTAAAACGTCCAGCCCTGGCCCTGCGCAAACCTCATGGCGCTCTCCTTGGTGTCGAACTTCATGATGGTGCCCTGCATGTAGTCGCTGGAGCTCTGGTAGCCAATGAGATCGTTTTCCCACCGGTGACCCTTGCCCAGCACGTCCCAGTCCAGCTTCCAGTCATGGCGGTTCCAGTGGCCGCTCTGCGTAGCGGGCTTGCTCTCTTTGTAGATTCTCACCACTCTCTCGGTGATGAGCTCCTCAGGGGCTCCACTGACGCATTCTTTGGGCAACTCGTTGTGTTCCTCCTGGTTTTTGATCACTGCAGAGGCCTTTTGCTGGCGAACAGCGCCAAGCTTGGAGAATTGGCGGGCTAACACTTGTGGGTTCCGTTTCAGCATCGACCTACACACGTTCAGTGGCTTTTTATTTAGCTTTCAGTACAAGCTTTACCGGGTTCTCGAATTTTTGTGAAAATGTTTATTATATAACCATCAAGGCCCGCCCCGCCTACAATGAACTCCTCCATCAACGCAGCCATCAGAGACGTGGCGCCGACGCTGGAGCCCTCAGACGAGCTGCGCCAGCGGGTGGCGAGCCTCTACGCCTCTTCCAGGCTGAGCTTCCAGCTGAAGCAACACGAGATTGCCCGCTACCACCTCTGTGCGCTTGTTGCTGTCAGCGGAGTGGTGACGCCCTCCTTCGCCAACCTGCCAATCCCAGCAAAGCAGGCCAAGCAGCTGTACAACGAGTTCAAAAGCGCTCTTGGAACACACGTGACGCCAGCAAAGAAGCGTAAGCCTGAGAAGCCTGACGAATTGGTGGCGGCGACGCCCAAGAGAGGCAAGGGCAGACCGCCCGGCTCCAAGAACAAGTCGCTATTTTTAAAGAAAATGGAGGCTGCTGCCATGTCCTACGGCGAAGTTGTTGCTGTGGACGAAGAGTCGCCCCTGAAGGAGTCGCCGGAGAAGCATTTCCGGCTGTTGACGTCCAGAGAGATCACAGCGCTGTGTAACAGATTCCAATTGGATCAAAACGTGACTGCAAACATTGTCGACACGTTCCAACAGTACTGCTTGAAAGTGTCCAACGAATGGGTTCTCATCTGCGGATTGATTCTCAACTGCTATTTCGTCATCAACGACAAGGCGTTGCAACAACAGGTTGGTGCCAAATCAGCCGTTGTTAAACTCATGTTTAGCCTACAAAATGGCGGACTCATGCTTAATGACATCAAATCAAGTATATCAATAGTACGAAACTTGATTGAATACAGCAAATGGTTCAAAATTTTGAAACTGAAACACGGAGTCATCACACACAACCCAACAATCACAACGAGAGAATCCATGGTTACGATCCATTCCAACTCTGACTACGAAGAATGGGCTGCCCATGTTTCTAATCAATTAAACGTATAACACCCTCATCGCGAAGAAACCGTAAAGCCAGAAAAAAAAAAAAAAAATTCCACTTGAAGATCATATTTATATAAACAAGCCTCAGAACGATGGACTTGACAAAGAGGACTTTGCCCTTGGATGAAAGAACCGTTGTCAAGAAACCGAAAACGGCTCCGCAATCCTCGAATAAAGACGTCTTGATGTCATCCGATGTCGAATACGTTGATGAACCATCAATGTCCTTTGTACCAATACCTTCAGATTCAACGTTGAACGGACAATGGAGAGACACAATAGATAAAGTGGTTAAAAGTGTTGTATCGATCCATTTCTCACAAACGGTTAATTTCGATTGTGACCCAGCTCTTGTTAGTGAAGCCACGGGGTTTGTTGTTGATGCTCAAAGAGGTTTGATTTTAACAAATAGACACGTTGTTGGAATGGGGCCATTCCTTGGGTTTGCCGTCTTTGATAACCATGAAGAATGTGATGTCAAACCTATCTATAGAGATCCTGTCCATGATTTTGGATTCTTGAAATTCAATCCAGCTGATATTAAATACATGAAGATTCAAAGTTTGGAATTAAGACCGGATTTGGCTCAAGTTGGTTGTGAAATACGAGTCGTTGGTAACGATGCCGGTGAAAAACTTTCCATCTTGTCTGGTTTCATTAGCAGATTGGATAGAAATGCCCCAGAATATGGAGGGTTGACTTATAACGATTTCAATACTGAATATATCCAAGCTGCTGCTAGTGCATCTGGTGGATCTAGTGGATCACCAGTGGTTAATGTTGATGGATACGCGGTCGCTTTACAAGCTGGTGGCTCTACAGAAGCTTCCACTGATTTTTTCCTACCTTTATATCGTGTTTCAAGAGCTTTGAAATGTATCCAGCAAGGGGAACCTGTGTCAAGAGGTACAATTCAAGTACAATGGGTATTGAAACCTTATGATGAATGTCGTCGTCTTGGTTTATCACCAGAAGCTGAGAAAAAATCTCGTGAACAATTCCCGAAAAGTATTGGTCTTTTAGTTGCTGAAGTTATATTACCACAGGGTCCAGCTGATGGGAAAGTGGAGGAAGGTGATACTTTAATCTCTATAAATGGCAACCCGATTTCCACTTTTATTACCGTTGATGAAATATTGGATTCATCCATTGGCAAAGAAATTGAAATGGTTTTACAAAGAGGTGGGCAATACATTAACGTCCATTGTCAAGTTGGTGATTTACATGCAATTACACCAAATAGATATCTTGAGGTTGCTGGTGCCAGTTTTAACGATATGAGTTATCAAATGGCAAGAATATATGCGATCCCAGTTAAGGGTGTCTTTGTTAACAACGCTACTGGATCGTTTTATCTCAATAGGAATGAGTCTGTTGGTTGGATTTTAGATTCTATTAACGATTCAGATGTTGAAAATTTGGATCAGCTTATACAAGTTATGCGTGAAATTCCTGATAGAGAAAGAGTCTCTGTCACATATCGTCATATTGCAGATTTACATTCCCCAATAGTGGCGACAATTTACATAGATCGTCATTGGTGTTCAAGTTTTAGACTGGCCACTAGAAATGATAAAACTGGTCTTTGGGATTTCCAAGACCTTGGGGATCCATTACCCCCAAAGGCCCTGGAACCTAAATCTTTGAAATTTGTTGATATTCCAATTGAGTATCCTGAATGTTCACAATTGAGTAAAAGTTTTATGATTGTCACCACGATATTGCATATCCCATTGGATTCATTCCCATCAATTAGGAAAAGGGGTTGTGGCGTTGTTATTGATGCTTCAAAGGGGTTAGTCTTGGTATCTCGTCTCGTTGTACCGCATGATTGTCTTGACGTTTTAATCACAGTGGCTGAATCTGTTGTTGTTCCCGGGTCTGTGGAATTCCTACATCCAACTCAGAATTATGCTATTGTTAAATACGATCCATCATTGATCAAAGCCGATGTTCAAACTCCTAAATTCAGCACAAAACCTTTACGAAGAGGTGATAAATGTGTCTTTATTGGGTTTAATTATAATTTTAGAGTCGTTTCCACTGAGACTAAAGTTTCTGATATTTCCACCATAAATATTCCAAGAAACGTTTCCTCTCCACGTTATAGAGGAACAAATTTGGAAACGGTATCATTAGCTACAAATTTAAGTGATGAATGTGGATCAGGTGTTATTGCCGATACAGATGGTACTATAAGGGCATTTTGGATGTCGTTTCTTGGTGAAGTTCGCAAAGAAACTGATACGATTTATAAAATGGGAATCGATGTCACAGAGATAAATTCTGTCATTGAAGATTTCAAAAATGGTGTTACACCAATGATTAAAATCATTGATGCAGAGTTTTATGCAATGTCATTGGAACAAGCTAGAGTATTGGGAGTTTCAGATGAATGGATTCAAAAAATTGAAGATTCAGGAAGGGATAGATTACAATTCATGGCTGTGGCAAGAGCTGCTGTCCCTGAAGACGAACGGAAACCTCTTTTGGAACCTGGAGATGTTGTTTTATCGATAGAAGGGACACTAGTGCATAATTCTAGTGATATCAATCGATACACTACAAAAGATGAGTTACGTTTCAAGATTGTTAGAAGGAAAAAGGAAGTGGAACTTGTCGTGCCTACAACTCAAATCAATTCGACAGATCATATTGCTCTATGGAGTGGTGCCATAGTGCAAGCACCACATCATTCAATTCGTCAATCGATGGTGAATTTACCAAGTAAAGTCTATGTTACTGGTAGAGCACGCGGTTCACCAGCTGCTTCTTGTGGGATAAACGCTACGAATTTCATTACACATATAAATGGTGTACCTACACCCACGATTGAAGATTTTGTTAAAGTGGTGAGAACAATATCTGATAATACATATTGTAAAGTTAGATTGGTTTCGTTTGACAATGTGCCATTTGCAATATCTGTGAAAACAAATTATCATTATTTCCCCACTGGAGAATTGAAGAAAGATCCTCTATCAAACAAATGGATTGATATTGAATATGGCACTGACAACAAACAAACCACACAAAAGGAGATTTGAAACTCTAATCAATAGATGATCATAGACCCATGGAGTACAGAATTTAGAAATCAAACCCCCCTGCCTCCTAGTAATATTCATGCGATGTATATATATATATATGTACAAGTAGTCATTCAGAACCGATCTCAATGATACGGAAGCAATTTGCTTAGTCTCTTTGTTTGTTGCTTTGTGCTCATAACTTTTCTACCGGATGCCTTCAAAGTCTGTGTATCCCATCCGGTATTACCATGGTTTCTTGCAGCTCTGCGTCTTTTGAAGCCGTTGGCTGTTTTCCTCCATCTCTTTGCAGCACCTTTGTGAGATTTCATGAGAGTTCTGACAAACGTGTAATTTGGCAACCTGCTCGCTATCAAAACATTTCTGGCAGTCGTCAATGGACGAGTGAAGAAGCTCAACATTAGTTCCCACTTTGTGTCCAATAAGATGACAGATTTCGGCCTTGATTAACGGGAGAAATCTTGAACGGGTTTTTCAATCCCAACGTCGTTGGTTGGGGCCCGCACTTTGTATCACGTGGCGGTTTATAGGGCTTGCTTTGGGGTAAACTTCCTCGTGTCACGTGATCCCTTGTGTGATATGATATACACTGATTGACTGGCTCCTAGCCTATGGGTTATAGGAGTTTTGCTCTTGATTGATTAGTCTGAGTCCGAATCTGAAGATGAGTAGTCATTCACAAGGGATTTCCATTCGCGGGGACTCTTTTGATCTGATTCCTTTTTGTTGATGGGTTTCTTTGCGGGATTCTTCTTTGTAATCTTGACTTTCTGTATAGGCTTGACTTTGATTTCAGGTTTCATTGGTAGTTGTTCGCTAGTTTTAGCCCTTTTGATTCTGATGATGGGTGTTAGCTTTAGTCCTACGTAAATAATGATCCCACTACTCACTTTTCAAACTCTTTCAAGCCTTGTTCAATCTCTCTCTTCTTGGCCTCCTCTTTCAATCGTTCCTTTTCCTTCAAACTTGTATAGAACTGATACTCTCGTTCATCGATCTTATATGGCTGGTTCTTGGCTTTGACTTTCTCTTGGTACTCGCGTTCTTTCTCGAGATAGTTCAATTTCATCTGATCGTATAGCGATAAAGCTTCCTTCTCTTGCTCCTCGGTCTGATGCTTCAAAGAGGCCTCTTTCTCTGTATTACGCAGGGCATCCAAGTTACTCTCTCCTTCTGGGATAAATCTCGACATTGGCCTTTATACTATTGTGATAATATCTAAGCAGTTCTTTATTTACAAAGTGCTAAGAGAAGAGGAAGTCAGATATTACGTAAGTGGTTTGCCAGATATGAACTATTGTATTATAAACTCATTGAGAATGTCCTCTTTGGTATCCACTGGCCATTGGATTCTCCTCGTGCTGAACCCTCCCAGCGTGACTATACATCCGTAGCACAGAGGAGCACTTTGGCCATCGTCGATTGCGGTTGAATGATCCTCTTTATTAGCTTCAACCCATTCTCTGTATGACTCCTTTTCCACATCGTTCTCAGGTCCTCGATGTCCATTGAAAGTGATGGATCTCAACCAACTTGGCGGGTCATTGTATATCTTACCATTACATATGGAACATGTCTCGCCATTGAATTTTGCTTTGGGTTCAACGAGTTTAGCACCGGTTTTCACCACTGTAGAGACAATGTTATCATCGTTGACATCCACACTCTTGAAATAGTCACACACAACTTGGTTGATAGTTTTCCGCTTATTCATCCATTTGGAAGAGTCGTCAGACGGCTTTAGTACAAACTGATCAAGGCCTCTTAGTGTAATGTATTTTCCAATCTCACTTCTAGAAACGTCACGCAGGGGATGAATCATTTCAATCGTATCGTTTAACACTGTATCACTCACGTTTGCATAAATCTCACCACCACGGCCTTTGACGGTCAACGAGATGACTTCCTCTGCTAATGTAGACATATTGTGACCCCAAAGAATCGAACAGGCACCAGATTGCTTTGCATGTTTGATGATGAGATTTTTCAAAATGACTTGTTGCAAATCGTGTTTCGATGCTCTGTTAGGACATGATTCCAGGATCTGCCTCACTGTTGTTGTCGTTGTTGTTGTTGTTGTTGTATAACTATTGAAATCCGGGGAAATATGCAAATCTTGAAGTGGTTTATCGATGAAGGATTCGATATCGATATTGGTGAACTTGATAGGGTATCTATCCAACGAATAGAATGATTGTACCTCGCTCATGAGCTCATTGGGATTCCCCAAATCCATCGATACATGAACAACATCAATCTCAAACCCGAATTTGGCCCTTGGATTCCTCATTTGCTCATCGTACATCGATATCAAAATGTCCAAAAGTGCCATAGATGAAGACCCAAATGAAATCGGTAAGATGACTTTCTCCCTTTGTACTTGTCCGAATTTCACTTTATACTTGTCATTATTCATATGTTTCCTCTGTTTACCACTAATAAACCTAATGAAACAGGCTCTTCCACGTTTGTTAGTCCCCATTATGAAGATAATATCACAACAACTCACTTGCAAAACGGGTCCTTTCTGGACCGGGTCACAGCCTCTTCCTTCTTACACCTCGAGCACAGATCCATCACCAGTATTATCTATATATCCAGTATTATATATAGGAGAATGGAAAAAAAATTATCATGAAAAATTCATCAAGACTTATATACAAACCAGTTTGAAGAGCCATGTCAGAGACCGACAGAAAAGCAGATGCCCAGTACAAAGAATCTGCTCCTGATGTCTCGAAATCGAAAGAGGAGATAAACTTCACCACGGGCTCTGTAGACCAGTACAAGTTCTACCCGGACAATCCAACCTCTTCTTATAACAAGGCCAAGTTCGCTGCAAAGGGCCCATCAAGGTACTTCGATCCGTGTCAGGAGAGTGCCAATATGAGCATCAGATGTCTGGAGACGAATAACTTCGACAGGGATATGTGCCATGAGTACTTCAAAGCGTACAGAGAGTGCAAGAAGGAGTGGCTGGTACAGAGACGGAGAGATATTAGAGAAGGCAAGGGGGGTTGGTCAGTGTAAAAAGGGACTATTGTATATGTATATATAGTGATTAATGTATTTCATGACATAAACACACCGGAGCACTCATCGAAATGCTATACTCGGTGAAACGTATCTAGAGGTGCTAAATCGCAGCTTGGTCACTAAAGGGCTCACGTTTCTCTCTAGTCGGTCCCTCCTGGATATGAAACTAACCATTGAGCTGGGAACAACCTCGGAGGAGACCATCTCCCAGCCACCAGTTTCCCTATCAAGACAACCTAATAACTCTGGGTATCTTGATTCATTCAAACTCAACTTCATCAAAATGTATCTTCTTTGCACATCAGCTAAACATGCTGTACATGTCACAATCGCCTGCAATTGTGCTAATGAGTTCCCCTTGAACGGTGTTAACAATCTCCATCTATCTAGTTGTCTTCGCACCACACAACTATGATATACCGAATAGAAATCCTTTGATGTGTTCAACCCTCCAAGTTCAGTCGCTAGAGAATCTCGAAGTGATGCTTGAGAAAAAGTTTCAAATCTTAGGTCATAGTCTTCGAATTCAACAAGTTCTGCGGAGAAACATATTGTATCACTCTCCAATTTATCAGAATATTCAGTGCGTGCAGTTCGTGTTTGGATCCAATTCAACAATTTGGAATAGTTTTCAAATTTGAAATTCCCAGAAACCCTTTTATTCTTCAAATTAACATCAATAATCGTTATTGTTAAATCTTCACCCTCATTGTTAATAAATGACATTCCAGGTTTTAAATAAGAGCAAGAATGTAATCTCGTAACCTCAAATTGATACTCTTCAAATGGATTGATTTCTTGCTCTCCAATAACTTGTCTAAAACTCCTTTTCCTAGAATTGTGTGATTTGGCAGCGATATGCTTATCAAACTCAACACCTTTTGCCCTTCTGAGTAAAAGATATGCGCTTAGCTCATCGTTTAAAGTTCTCTCCAACACTTTGTTAAAAGTGGAATGATCCCTTGCATGATTAAGCATAGGCAATCTAACTTCTTCATAAGGTGGTGGAGGCCCATTCAAGTTGTTGTTCTCAAAAGAACGAAGAGATAAATCGTCAAATAAATTCTCTGTGGATCTCCTATTAATAGCACCCAACAATGAAACGTTCTCATTAGAGGCATCCACACGTCTTGCTATACTTTCAAGATCAAAATCCTCATCAAAATCCGATACACTTTGTGTGGGTTCGTCGTTCCCATAACTCCTCGAAACAGGGACCCTATTATCTGAGACATTAGGACCAATCTGACTTGTCCTTGTAACATCGGTGGTGGAGTTCCCATTTGAAGCTGAAGATGACCCACTATTCCATAAACTTCTCAACAGAGTTCTTGAGAAATCAAAAGATGGATCTGAATTGTAATTATTTCTCAACTCTGTAGGTTCTGCTCTATTGTTAACGAAATTCCGATTTCTATTCAGGTATATTTGAGGATTCCTGAGTCGTGACTGCGAGAATGAGGGCACTCTCTGTAATCTTCTGCGTTCTAACCGTCCATCAGTTCGACTGTCTTGTTCGTGTTCATCAAAGGAGTAAACAGAGGTGTTATCGTGATTCTCGTCATTGATACCAATTCCTCTTGCCGTGGGTGGGCTTGAAGTGCGAATGGGCATTATATAAGTTCCTAGTTTGATTTGTTCGTTTGTCTGTGTGGTCCCAGGTGTATT